>PVJC01008193.1:26495-49321 GCA_004026665.1 Murina feae | reverse complement strand
TCTATCTCTGGACCTTTGTTCAGCCTCTTCCCTCCTCCTGGAACATTTGTCCACTTCCCTGTGCCTGGCTCATTTCTACCTGTACCCCTGCCCCTTGCCCCCCACTGTGGGCCATGCCACAGGGAGAGGCTGCCGGGAAGCTCTGCCCAGCATCCCACAGTCGCCTTTCCTGAGGGCAGCCTCCCCAGGCAGGAAAGGCATGGGGCTGTCCTGGCTGAATAGGGCCTTTTATTCCCAGGCTCCCACAGAGAGGGTGCCGAGCCACTGCCCACCACACCAGCCGCACCCGCCACACCCACACCCACACCCAGTGGGGATGGCCTGGCCCTGATGCCGGCTCTGAGTTAACCACACTCTCTGGCCCCGCTCTGTCTGCGTCCTGGAGGGCGAGCCCATCTCTGCCATAGCCTCAGTCTGAGCCACTGCACAGCATGTGTGGGGCGGGGAGTGTGTGTAAAGGGGGGGGGTAGTGGGGGGCTGCTTAAATGAAGGAAACAGTCAGAAGTGAGAACGTGTCTACACACACACTCATACTTATTATCCATTCAGCAAATGTGCAGGGCCATCTGTGCCAGTCCTGTGTTGGGTCCTGAGGATATAATAGTAAGTGAGACATCATCTAAGGTGCAAGATCTCACATGAAGAGGCAAGATCATCACAAATCATGGTGAACTCTTGGAGGGAAACAGTCAAGGCCCAGAGAGGCCTCCCTTACTTGGAGTGGACTGCTAAGGCCGCCCCATGAGCTGGTGACCTGAAGGACGGGAGGCGTTAGCGTGCAAAGAGCAGTGGGGACTCTGTCCTGGGAGAGAGAACAGTTGCACGCAGACCCGATATGAAGGAGAACTGGCCGTGTTCATGGCACTTATGGAAGCGCAGCATGGCTGACACGATGAGATGAGGTTGGAGACAGGGAGGCCTGAGCCAGATCCTGCAAGACCTCACAGGCTATGCAAAGGAGTTTGGATTTTATTCTCAGCGAATTGCAAAGTCACAGAAAGGTGTCAGCAAAGGTTTCATTTTAAGAAATTATTCTGTTCTGACCGGTGTGGCTCAGTGGTTGAACATTGACCTATGAATCAGGAGGTCACGGTTCAATTCCAGGTCAGGGCACTTGCCTGGGTTGTGGGCTCTATCCCCAGGCTCAGGTTTGTAGGAGGCAGCTGATCAATAATTCTCTCTCATTACTGATGTTTCTATCTCTCCCCCTCCCTGCCCCTTCCTCTCTGAAATCAATAAAAATATATATTAAGAAAAGAAATTATTCTGACTGCTGGGTGGAAAATGGACTGAAAGTCGGGGTGGGGGAAGGATTTGGAATCAGAAAGACAAAATCATCGTACAACTCACACAGGCTGTAGGCCTCACCCTTTCCTATGACAACAGGAGCCTTGAGTCGAACCCTTCTGTGTGCCCAGCACCATGTGCTGTGCTTGTCCCATGTGCTATCTTTTTTAAATGTGTTTTTATTGATTATATATAGAGAGAAGAATGGAGATGGATAGACAGAGAGATGGAAACATCAATGAGAAACACAAATCGGCTGCGTCTTGCACATCCCCCACTGGGGATTGAGCCAGCAGCCTCTTGGTTCATGGGTTGATGCTCAACCATGAAGCCGCAACACCCAGGCCCATGTGCTGTGTCTAGTCTGTATCCCAGGCCTATAATCACATTGGCACAGGAGAAGACATGCTCAGGAAGGCTGAGGTACACAGGACATGGTTTTATTTTATTTTATTTTTAAAGTATTTTTTATTGATTTCAGAGAGGAAGGGAGAGGGAGGGAGAGATAGAAACATCAATGATGAGGGAGAATCATTGATCAGCTGCCTCCTGCACACCTGGGGATCAAGCCCATAACCAGGAATCGAACTGTGACTTCCTGGTTCATAGCTCAACACTCAACCATTGGGCCACACCAGCTGGGCCCCAGGACATGATTTTAAAGGCCTGGGGCATCCACTCTGCACTTCGCCCTCTGTCCCCACTGCCAGCAGCTGATGGTCCTTGATTTTGAATTTGATTTTTTAACCTTCCCACTGGATCAAGAATAGAAAAATGCAGCTTGAACATGAAATCACACCAGTGGCTCTGAAGGCCAGTCTCTTAGTCTTTGCCACTTCTCCCAACGTTAGTGCACATGTGACATGGGTTTACCAAGCACCTTCGAGAGTGTTCAGTCCTGCCCAAGCCCAGCTCTGAATGAGACCACAATGGCATCCAATGAAACCTAGGAACCCCCAGTGGCACCCAAGTGGTATTTGGCCCCAGCATGGCTGCTTTAAATGATCACTAAGCCTCTTCCTTCCCTGAAGCTAAGGGCCACCCCAGAGGTCAATTACAGTGCTCTGCCTGCCTCCCAGAGTCGGGCTGGGCCCGCCCACCTTCCCTGTCAGCGTGAACAGTGCCATTGTGGCCGACATCCTTCTCGGATTTGGTGTCAGCTGGGAGCCCCTGCATGCTGGCTACCTTACAGGCAGTTCGTAAGACCTGGTCTGCTCATGTCTGGCAGCCTGTAATCCAACGTTGATCTTACAAGGAATGAAATCCCTTCTGTCTGTGTCAGGCTAAAGACCAACCCTGGTCATTCTCCAGAGCAAGGGGGACCACGTTGGCAGACTCGGGGGAGGGGGGGTTGTGTCTATTCGCACTGTTCTTCCCAAAGCCAACCCTAGAGGTAAGCATTTCCCCTTGTTCACAGCAGTTAATAAATCGGAAGAATGTTCACATTTCCCAGTGAAAAGGCACCTCGTTCCAGGGATCCAGACTCACTGCACTTAAATTTAGTATAACTTGGATCAAGTCATAAAGCATACGTTTTTAAGTAAACGGAAATCAATAATGTGTTAGTGCCCCTTCCCCAGTTGGTCAGTTCTGACATCCATACCAGTACCGAAGTGCTACCAAACTCCACTGCCGTCGGTTCCTTAGCTGCCAAGGTCTTCCAGGTGCAGGCGATGCTCCATTTCTTGGTTTGGACGCTTGTTACACAGGTGGCTTCAGTTTTTGACAATTCACTGAGTTATAGACATGCATGAGCACTTGTCCACATGAATATCTCCATACAGAAAGTTTTTTTAAATATATATATAAATATTTTATTGATTTTTTTACAGAGAGGAATGGATAGAGACAGAGAGTTAGAAACATCGATGAGAGAGAAACATCGATCAGCTGCTTCCTGCACACTCCCCACTGGGTATGTGCCCGCAACCAAGGTACATGCCCTCAACTCGAATCGAATCTGGGACCCTTGAGTCTGCAGGCTGACACTCTATCCACTGAGCCAAACCGGTTAGAGCTTAAAATATATATTTATTGATTTCAGAGAGGACAGGAGAGGGAGAGAGAGATAGAAATGATGAGAGAGAATCATTGATGGGCTAATTCCTGCACACCCCCTACTAGGGATCCAGCTTGCAACCCTGGCCATGTGCCCTTGACTGGTATTGAACCCAGGATCTTTCAGTCCTCAGGCCGATGCTCTATCCACTGAACCAAACCATCTAGGGCCAGAAAGTGTTTTTTTTTTTAAGAACATAAATAAATGGTTTTGGTCCCACAGCTCTATAAGGCTGCTCAGAAGCCTTCAATTCCACCTGGTTCCATAAAGAAGGATTAACCTTTGATGTGCCGGGCAAGGTGCTTTTCTCTCTAGCAGATACACATAAATCCCACCAGGCCCCACTGAGGGTGGGGGGAAGGATATTGTTCCCTTAAGCCTTGCACTGGTACTAGGTCTGGGCACCTCCAAACCAGAATTTCGGAGACCATTTTCCCTCCTAGATATGTGCTAATTCTTAGTGTAAGCTGCTGTGGCTACAAGAAGGTTAAGGTTTTTATCAGTGGTGAAATCCCAGTGGATTTCTGTATCTGTTTTCCTGAGTGCAGTGTGTGGGAGAGGGGGCGGAGGGTGCTGGCTGGGGAGACTCACTGGGCTGAGTCATCCTAGAGTGCCCCAAGGTGGACAGGTGGAGTAATTGCTGCCTCTCCAGTGTGTTGTGTTCTCTGCTCTTTGAGTTGGGCTGATAGAGGAGAAACATCCCTCAAAGGAGGAATGGATCCATGTGGGAGACACGATGTGTTTAGGGGGTGGAGGTTTGCATCACAAAAGGCTGCTGAGGCTGAAGGGAGTTAGTATTTGACTCTGAGTAGGGCAGCCAGGTGGACAGTGGGTGCCTGGGAAACACTGTAATGCTTACAGTCCACAGGGTCAGCGAGATGGGCAGGGCCAGCTTGGGCCCCACCTGCTTGACCTGGAATTGCCAGCTCATAAAACATCCCATTTGTTCAACAGTTATTATGGGCTGGGATCTGTGTGACATGCTTTTGTTCACTAGTTCATTGACTCCTCACAGTAACCCTTCGAGTTAGGCATTCCTATGCCCACATCGCTATCTGAGGACACTGAGGTTTAGATAGGTTGTGACTTGTCCCATATCACACAGCAGCAAATGCCAGAGGTACTAGTCAGAAGCCTTCTGGTGACGAAGATGAGGCCCCTCTCAATCTGGTGTAAGAAAAAAAGGTGGAGCCCTAGCCAGTTTGGCTCAGTGGATAGAGCATTGGCCTGCGGACTGAAGAGTCCTGGGTTCAATTCCAGTCAAGGACACGTATCTCGGTTGCAGGCTTCTCCCCAGCCTGGGCCCTGGTCAGGGCGCATGCAGGAGGCAACAGATTGATGTGTTTCTCTCACATTGATATTTCTCTCTGACTCTCCCCATCCCTTCCACTCTCTCTAAAAATCAATGAAAAAACTATCCTTAGGTGAGGAATAAAAAATAAAGGAAGAGAGAAAAAGATAGATGTTGACATTTAAAAAAAGAAAAAGGAAAAAAAGTGGAGATTTATTGGCCATGATGCTTGCAAACTTGAGGGGCAAAGGTTTTAGGCATGACGGGGTCTAGGCGACCAGTTGTGTGTCGGTCTAGCTCTCAGTTCTGTTTTCTTGTGTTCACTTCATACTCAGACAGGCTTTCCCCGGTGGTCACAGAGATGTATGTGCAAAGCAGCGTCCTGGCAGCTCGGGGCTTACCGTTTATGAGTTGGGAGCCTCTGCAGAAAGAGAGCACTTCTCTTCCTGGTTGTTCCAGCAAACGTCTCAGGCTGATTCTCATGGAACCAGCTCGGGCCACATGCTCATTGCTGGACTGGACTGATTGATAAACCCAAGAGTTTGGGGTGAGATGTGTCCCATTGATGAAGGAGGGATGGTTCCTTTAAATCAAAGGAGGGCACAATAATAAAAACGCTGACAGGCAAAGCCCACAGATGCCTACTATGCTAGACTGTACCAGAGGTGGGTTCTTGGCATGGATCTGAAAGAGGGAGATTTGTGTGAGACAGAGCTCAGGGCATGGAGTGAGGTCCCCCTGGGCTGTGGACCTTCCCCACCAGGACCATGCCCTTCCAGAACCTGCATGTGGCCACTTCCTCAGCATCTGGGCCTCACCTCAACTCTCCCCCAGCCAAAATGGTTCTCTCTACTCGTTCTGGTAAAGAGCAAGCCAGGCCAGGTAATGCAGAGGAGAAGCAGGACTGGGTGGCAGTTGTAATCTGAGCCAGGCAGAAGGCTAGTGATAGTGGGGGTGTCATCTCAGCTAAATCAGGGGCTGAAAGCAAGTGGCCTGCTGTCCCCTGACTGCAGCAGGTCAGAGGGTTTAAGACGGTGGAGATCTGGGGAAGACTGGTTCTCCCTCTTTCTTCTCCATGGGCATTGCCTGTGCCTTGTCACCGTCTTGGTCTATTTGGGATGCCATAAACCATAAACTGAGTAGCTTATAAGCAACAGAAATGTATTTCTCACAGTTCTGCAGGCTGGAAGTTCAAGTTCATAGTGCCAGCATGTCAGGTGAGGGTCCTCTTCCCATTTCAGACTTCAGACTGCTCTCTCTGTCCTCACCTGAGGGAGGCACTAGGGAGCTCTGTGGTGCCTCTTTTATAAGAGAACTGATCTCATTCTTGAAGGCTCTGCTCTCATGACCTATCACCTCCACAAAGCCCCATTTCTGAATACCATCATATTGGGCACGAGGATTTCAACAGATGACTCTTGAGCGGGCACAAATGTTCCGTCCATAGCACAGCCCATAGCACACTTGTCACTTGGTGGGTGGGGGGAGGGGCGTGCTAGAGGAGGAACTATCCCTCTAGTAACTCTCACATGTTTCCTCTAATTTGTCTGAAAATTTGTCTTTTCTCTCCTGGGGTCACATCAGCCAGCACAGCCAGAGAGGACCTCTTTACTCCAACATCCACTTATTTCTCAGACCTCACAGCTTGTCTCTCCCTCTCAGGGCCCAGAGACCCCGATTCTGCATGCACTCCCCTGTCTCTCCCGAGGGCACAGGCTACACCCACGTTCATTACACCCAGTTCCGTGCCAGGCAAGGCCAGGGACAAAGGGAACACAGAATCTCAGGGGTACAAGACCCCATCGGGTATCTGCCGGTCCTGTGGTCTCTCCCAGAACCCCCTGTGATGGGTTGAATAGTGGCCCCCAAAAAGATATGTCCACATTCTAACCCCCAGAACCTGTGAATATAACCTTTTTTTTTTTTTTTTTTTTTTTGGAAAAGGGACTTTACAGGTGTAATTAAGTTAAGGATCTCAGGATGAGATCGTCCTGAATGAAGACAGGTGTCCTGATAAGAGAAAGGCAGCAGGAGATTTGAGATGGGACACAGAGGGGGCAGGCCATGTGGAGATGGAGGCAGAGATGGGAGCCATGCAACCAGAGCCAGGGAACTAATTCCTGAATCCACCAAAGCTGGAAGAGGCAAGGAAGGATTCTCCTCAAAACCTTTGGAGGGCGCACAGCCTGCCGCCACCGGGGTTCCACCTTCCGGCCTTACTCCTGAGAGAATGAATTCCTGCTGCTTAAACGACCAACTGTGTGGTATTTTGTTACGGTGGCCCTAGGAGACGAATGCACCCCCCTTTCCTTTTTGTCCTCAAATCCAATTCGATGGGTAGGAGTGTCGTTGGTGGGGAGTGGTCGCTCCTGTTTCTTAGGCGAGGGCCCTGTGATGCTCTAGTCTGCCTGGGCTGCACTGAAAGGCGAGGGTCAGGAGCACCTGCGCCCTCGGAAGCCAGGCCGGCTGGGGAGAGCTGGTCAAGGCATTGGGAGGAGGGGGGTGCTGGGAAGGTCTGAGGGGGCCCTGAATATGACAGCTGCCTGACAAATTCTCCAGGACAGCGGAGGAGGAAGGGCGAGAGTTGGGTGACTCCCAGAGGGTGAGGCAGGCAGGCATTCAAGGAAGGCTTTGTGGGGAAGGATTTAGGATGGAGAAGCTGCACCTTTGGGTGGGGAGGGGTTTGGGTGGACAGGCCCAAGGGCACTTAGAAGAAAACCAAACTCCTTTTTGTGGCTTATAAGACTCCTACATGCCTCTCTTCCACCTCCTGACTTTGGTCTGCAGTGCCTCTGCTGGGAGCTTTCCTGGCTTGGAGTCTTGCATAACTGGGCCTTGCCCTCCTTAAAGTTTCCTCTAACATCAGGCAGCCTCCCTGACCACTAACCGACATCTCCAGGCACGCCCTGCCAGGTGCCCCCTATTATTCTCTTTTTTTAATTGATATTTTTTATGTACTCACCATTCTGTTCTTTTAATTTTTCAATTATAGTGACCTACAATATTATATTAGTTTCAGATTCACAACATAGTGATTAGGCATCTATATAACT
This sequence comes from Murina feae, assembly GCA_004026665.1. Classification (NCBI taxonomy): domain Eukaryota; kingdom Metazoa; phylum Chordata; class Mammalia; order Chiroptera; family Vespertilionidae; genus Murina; species Murina feae. Next base: position 41,631 of record PVJC01008193.1, on the reverse strand, counting down.
TACCTGACACCATGGGGGTGTGGCCAGCCTGGGTGAGGGGCTGAGGGCTGTTTGCAGGTTGGCCACAGCTTTCATTGACCCAAGGTCCCAGCGAGGCTGGCTGGAAGCAGGTTTCAGGGATTTAGTTACCTTCTATAATTGAAACTTTGTTGCCTTGAGTGGAGGCCACAGTCGGCCTGGGCAGGCAGTTTCCTCCATCACTGGCCTCCTGTTTTCTCTAGCTCCGTGGCTGCTGGCCGCCATCTTTGCTGGGTTAATTTGCATATCGTCGCTCTGATTGGCTGGTGGGCGTGGTTTGGCTAGTGGGCATGGCTTAGGTGCAACAGAGTGAGGGTTAATTTGCATATTACTCTTTTATTAGTTTAGATTAATGACTCTATTTCCTATGCTGTACTTTACATCCCTATGACTGTTTTTATAATTGGCAATTTGTACATCTTAATCCTTTCCGTTTTCTACTCCTTCCCAATCCCCCCTCCCATCTGGTATTTTATTCTATTCATAGAGGTGGGGGGAGACATATATATGTGACCAGACTACTTACTAGATATGAAATTGCATACTGTATCCCTTCTAGGCACCCCCTCCCCTAGTTAGAAAGTAAACAGTCCCCATCTGGCTCATTCACCACCGTGGTCCCAGCACGTGGAGCAGGCCCTCCATCAAGACAGTGATGGATGGATGGATGGCATTCAGGTGGCAAAAGAAGCAAGGAAGAGGGAGTTATATGCAGATGTGTACATTCACACACAGATTTTGTAGATCTTGAAGAGGAGAGGCTGCCAAAAATAGATGAGCCAGGATGGTTAAAAGAAGCCTGGAGGCCAGCCCTCTACTATTACCCATGTAGCCAGTGTGTCCTCGTCACTCCTGACCAGTAGTATGTGCTTGCCCATTTGTAAGAACACATTCCTAGTCATGGAGTTGCTACAGATCCTTCATGGCTTAGGGGGGCGGGCAGGACTCCCTGGTGCTGTGTCTGTTCTTCCTGGGCCCCTACCCCCTACTTCTGCTCAAGCCCCTACTTCTGCTCAAGGAACCCAGTGGATGTCACATTTCACAAGGAGGACCCTGGAGGCTGTGGTGGGCTTAGGGGTTTAACTGCTTTCAGAAGCTTTTGTCTTTTCTTTATCTATTTCACTCTGTCAATGAGAAGGAGCTCTGTCCTCATCTTTCATCTTCGTGAAATAAGTCATTGTCTAGAAGAAAATGTCACTGCTAAGACCCATCAGGTACCACTAAGATGCCTCGTTAAGTGCCTGGCATTTTGGGAGGGGGGAGAAACACCGCTGCCACCCACACATGTGCACCTTCCTGAGCCAGTGCCTTACCTGTCCTGGCCCCAAGTGGACACTTGCGGTGAGAAGGTCAGGCCAGATTGGGGGTTGGGGCAAAGATCAACATCCCCCAGGTGACACCCATCCACCTGTAAGGGTGAGCATCCCCCTGGTCCTCCTGTGCTGGCACCTGCCCAGCCAGAGTGGGAGAAGCAGGTAGAGGGGAGGTTTGCTATTTCGAGAGTTCTTTCTCACCCAAGTCCCCTAGACACTGGGTCACCTCTCCTTCCCTGCTTTGTTGAGCCATTCATCCTTCTGCTCTCATCCATTCACTCAATCAATCATTCATTCACTTGTATATGATAGGCAGAGACCTCAGGAGGGCTGCCAGTACCCCATGTACCATGGCATAGCCCATTCTCCGAAGTTATTGCTTGCTTAATTCTCAGTCAGCCTCCGATGCTGATCCCCAGACCTCGGCATAGCACTGACATGGAGGAGATGTGAATAGTGTTCCCACCACACACACAATAAAATCCTAAGTCCTCCCCAAGGCTTTCAGGTGAGATTAGAGCTTTGAATTCATGTCTTCTTTTTCCTCCTCACTATTCGAGCTCAAAAACCCCAGGTCGAAATGCCAGCTCAGCCACCTAATAGCTGTGCTGTGTGGGTTTGGTCAAGTCCTTCAGCCTCTGAGCCACCATCTCCTCCTGGGCAAAGTGGGGTTAATAAAAGTAGTCGTTTCAGTCCTGCCCTGTGTGACTCGGTTGGGCATCATCCAGTAGACCATAAGGTTGCCGGTTTGATTCCCAGTCAGGGCACTGTCTGGGTTTCAGGCTTGATCCTTGGTAGGAGGGATGCCACTATTCATGTATCACTCTCACATCAGTGTTTCTCTCTCTCTCTCTCTCTCTCTCTCTCTCTCTCTCTCTCTCTCTCTCTCTCCCCTTCTTCCTGGTTCTCTCCCTCTCTCTAAAAATCAATTTTTAACATTTAAAAATAAATACATTTTTAAAAGTAGTTGCTTCAAAGTCTTTGTAAGAATTAAGGAGCAGACCCAATGAAAAGCTCCTAGTGTGTGCCTAGCACTGAGTCAGCACTTAGCTACTTTTACCACTTGTCTCACACCTCCTCTAACCCCTCTCAATTCCATCACCACCACTAGATAAATCTTAGGACTGCTGGAAAACGACCAGCCCTTCAGTCTCGATGAGAATGCAGAGGGCCCAGTGGAGGAGGGACCTACTGCAAGGTCACAGCAGCCAGTGGCCCAGGCAGGATGCTAGCCCAGGACCCCAGCCGAGGCTTCTGCTCCTTCTGCGAGTCCTGCCTTCTCAGCCCAACCCAGAGTGGTGGGAAGAGGGGCCTCCATGTACATGCTAGGACCCTGTAGGACTTGGCAGCTTTCTTCTCCATTCCCAGGAACGAGTTAACTCCTGAGGTCTGCTTCAGGCCCCGTGTGTAATGTTCCTTACGATGCTTATCATATTTCTGGGGCAGCATCTGCCTGGCTTTGAAGAGTCAGGCAGGAGCCTGGCCTCACCATAAACGGGCTGAATTATATTTACAAGCGGCCCTTAATGCCCCGTGGTCTCGGCTTCCTTAATGGGGATTTTCCTCCTCCTTTTTCTCTCTCTCCCTCGGTCACCGGTTTGGCTTTCAGAGTGCGGTTTGGATTCCTAACAGAGAAATCGAGGCCATAGGATCCCTTCCAGATCTTCCCTCCTTCTTCCCCCTCCTGCCCCTGCTGCCGGTGCCAAAGCCCCAAGAAAAGAAAACGTTGCTTCTGTCAGGATTTCAGCGGGAAAGAGAGGAGCCCTGTTGGGATTCCAAAACATGCCCTGGGAAATGGCGGGTACAAAAGTCCTGACTGCGCATCTGAGCGCAGACCCGCAGGCCTCTGGGGCTGGAGGGGTCCAGTCTGGAGGCACGGCCACCTCACTTGCAGAGGGAACCCGAGGGACAAGGTGAGGGACCATGCCAGCGTGGGTGAGGAGCCCTCCCACCATCTCCCAACCTCACCCACCTCCCTTTTCAGAAGCGGCTGCACCTTCAGGAGGCCTCCATTGTTCTTTTCAGGGTTTTTACTTTAAGTTTTTAATGAAAGTTGTATATCAGATCACTTAATGCCTTCATCTTCTCGGTTGTTCCTTCCCTGTATCTGCCCCTTTCCTTTCTCACGTGGCGAGACTTGGCTCTACGGTCCAGGCCTCTCTGCGGTCTTTGTCCAGCGTTAGTCTAGCGATACGCACCGTGCGGGGGGAATGCCCTCAGGGAGAGTTGTGCGATGAACCGGCTCCCACTGCACTTGTTCGGTGCGGGTGGCCTATTTCTTCCCGCAAACCTGGACCACTTTACCCATGTGCTGCCCTGTGTAGTGTCCTCCTGAACCCTGAACTTCACCATCCTCTCCGAGGGGCATGGATCCAACACTGTACTTCTGTCTCAACTCTTTGGAAAAGGGAAGAGACATAATCTCTTTGTGACTGTGGGGAGGTGCATTGAAATGCCTTTTATATGGTTCTTGCTCCAGTCAGAAGTCACAAAGGGCTTGAACTTCATTTTCACCACTGGCACTTCAGCAATCACAGTCGTTCTTAACTGTCTTTTGCCAGTTCCGTCTACAAATGGGGCAGGTCCTATGTGATCTACATAGCTATTCTACCTATATCTATATTTATAATCTTAAGATACCAAACTTAGAAATTTGGCGAGCCTTGAGTTGGGGTCTGAGTAGGGGCCCTAGTTTGAATCCCTACCCCCCTTCTTCCCTTTTAGTCTCTCACAGGATGAGAAAGGGCAAGAGTACAATTTTGGGGGAATGGTCAAGCCATGTTTTATCTCCTTTCAAAAGGAGCGCATGGCAATGCCAGCTCTGTGGGCCCCCATCCCTCCTGTGGTCTCTCCTTTGATTTCCTCTTAGATGACCCTTTTGCTCTTGTGAGCTACCTCTTGACCTTTAGTGTCGCTGGGCCTGGGTGACCTCCAGCTCCTGACGGATCCCTGGCTCAGGTCTCGGGTTGAGGGCTCAGAAACCCAGCTCCAGGCTGCCTGTCATTTTGTCAGTCCCGAGAGCCAGTCTCCTCACACCATGCATTTATGTTTACATGCTGTCGCCATGGCTGCACACATATGCTCCTGCAACATGCGCAGGCTATAAAGCAACAGGCAACCAAAAAAGGGTAGGAGGCAGTGAGGCCAGGAATACCAAATCTGTGACATCTTCCCCCAAGAAACAGCAGCCGTCTCCAGTGTCTTGATAAATCGCGTTTTATCTCCTTTCAAAAGGAACACGTGGTGGAGCCTATTCATCTTGATGACATTGTCCAGTCTGCACAGTGTCATCCATCCCTCTGGTGGGGAGATAGCCCCTTTGCCCAGCCTCAGAGAGAAAGGGAGGAAGGAGAGCTTGAGAGAGAGAATGAGAGAGGACCGTGAATGGCCACAAGTACTTTCTGGGCGCCTGCTGTGTGCAAAACCGGTGCTAAGTGGAGTGTATGGTGCTGCAGAGGAAGGAGCGGCAGCCCGTGGCCTCTGGCTCACACCCTGTGCGGAGAGATGAGTGACATGAATGGAAAACAAGCCTCACACATGATGCATTAGATGTTCCCCTGGAGCAGAGCTGGGGACCAGTACCTGTGGTGACAGGAAGTCAGGGAAGACGGTCACAGCTTCAGTGCTCCCAGGTCCCCTTACCATTCACCTCTACCTGCCAGCGGCTGCTCATGGGAGCAACTGGGGGCTTTGTTCTAGCCAAGGGGGTGCACTCAGCCAGGGTTACCATGGAGTTAATGCTCTCCGGGCACACTCAGCCAGACGTACCACGGAAGCAATGCTCTCTGAAGCTCAGTGACAACTGAGGGGGTGGTGGGATAAATACCTGAGACTCCTTGCCCTCAATTGGGATACCTCTGAGGTATGATCTTCATTCCCCCACCTCCTACTCCCGAGTTCCTCAACAGAACTGCTCTCTGGAGATGCAGAGTGACGAGCTGGCTGTGTAGTGCCTCCTCCCCTTCCCTGCCTTTCTTCCCCATTGCCCACTGGTACCTCCCAGGATCACCTCCCAAATAAACGACGTGCACTCCACTCCTTGTCCCTGGGTCTGTCTGGGTCTGTTTCTGGGGAAACAACCTAGGGAAGCAACGCCTTTCTCTGAACACTTGGATCTAGACAGAGGACGCTTAAGTAGATTCGCATGTGGCCTACACATTTGTTCATGTGCGATGGCAGTTATCTCAGTTAGGGCTCCTTTAATGCAAGTGATGAAAATCCACCTCCAACCAGTTTAAATAAAAGATAATTATTGATGAAAGTAAAAGTGCCAGGCAAACTCTGGGTTCAGGAACAGCTATATCCAGGCACTCAAACGATGTCAAAGAAATGTGCCCTTCGCTATCTGTCGGCTCTGCTTTTCAATCACTAGAGAAACATTTATTGAGTGCCTGCCTTATGCCAGGCACACATCCTTTTCTCTCAGTCGGTTTCCTTCTGAGGCAAGCAGAAAGATGGCACTAGAAGCTCCTGATTTTTGTCCTACCAGCTTAGCAACTTTGGGAGAGAGAAGGCACCAGCAGAAGTCTCAGGGTTGATCCTCATTGGCCCAGACCAGTGGCCTACCTCTGAGCTGAACACTGTGACTCTGGTTTTCTAGGCAGGGTCACATGCCTACCCTTGTTGCCAGGGGGTGTGGGTGCCTCATCTGAACCATAAGGACTAGGAATGGAGGAGGGAGGCTCTCCAGGGGAAAATAGGATAGATTTAGCCAACAGATGACTGGTATACTAGGTGTACCAGTTAATAATGCTGATTTTTTTTTCAATAGATGGGGTTACACATATGTTGATATATATGTGGTTTGATATGTACGCTATTTTGTTGTATTGACAACAAGCTTCAAAACTTCACATGTCAAATTTTCTGAAGGTGTTAACACCAGATATTTTTATGCTTAAAAATGTCGAATTTTGTGCCAGAAAAAGAGCATTTGCGGGAAGTTGTAATTCATTACTTTATTTTGAAGAAAAATGCTAGTGATGGACATTACTTTGAACAAAGCCCTTTTGATGTTTCTCTTGAAATTGTCGTGTTTTCTTTGATTACAAAATCCACATTACTAACCGGTTAATAATCCACATCATTGACCGGTTACTGCTCAATCCACATTATTAACCAGATAACGCTCAATCCGCATATGATGGTAACACCTTCAGAAAATTTGACATGTGAAGTTTGGAAGCTAGTTGTCAATACAACAACATAGCATACGTATCAAATCACATATATACCAACATATGTGTAACCCCATATATTGAAAAAAATCAGCATTATTAACCGGTATACCTAGTAGCTCTGCCATGAGCACTTCACAGTGTTCCAGCTCAGATGGGACACATAGGCCTCTGGTGAAGGAGACTCACAATGCTGTAATCACAGCACAATGCACGAATGCGTGAGGAATGGACAAAGTGCTCGGGTGCCCTGGAAAGATGGAGATTACTCCCAGTGTGGCCAATCAAGGAAGGCCTCTGAAGACGGGTTATTGGCCCTACACATTGGCAGTCTTTGGGCATAGAAATGTCAGCTCTGCTTGTCTTTGGGCCTTGAATGTCAGGCCAAAGAGTTCATATTCCAAATTTAATTCTTGTGAAGGACTGTGCATTGACCTACTAGTATTTGTTATCATTGTATTCTGCTAGTTCAGAGGAGCCTGCTGGGAAGGTTTGAGGGGTTGGCATTTCCTGCGAGCCTTGCCCATGCCTGTAAAAGGGTATATCAGCACAGCCATGCAGTGGTCCAGACGGCTGGAGGCTGTGTGTCAGAGAAGTTGGGGAACAGTCGGGCCCCCTCGGCATTGGCCTGTGCCCGCCCTGGAAATAGCCACCCACTTAAACTAAGAATAGGAATCCCTGCCCGGCTGGCAGGAACTAATGCCGATTTCTCAAGGAGGGATGGGCCTGAAAACAAAACAGCGTTGGGTGGGGCCATCCTTTGTATGTATTTGTGAGGTCACTTGGGAGCTGTGCCCACATCTGGGCATTGATCTTGCCATTAGACCCAGGCACGGTGACCTGGACCAGATGGCAGCCTCCAGGGTTCCTCGCCTGCCTGAGAGGTCCCGGGCTCTCAGCCTTGGGTGCCTCCTGCCCCCTGAAAGAGGTGACTGCTCTCTTGTTGCTTTGACAACAAGCAGAGGTGGTGGCCAGCTAAGAAGCTGAGAAGCCAAGGGAGAGGGGACTGAGAGGGGAGGGTCCCGGGTCCCTGTGGCAGTTTCACCTGGAATCACGTGGCTCACAAGCATTTCTCTTCCAGGCAAAATCCTCTTCCGGAGAAGCCACATCCGGGACGTCGCTGTGAGGAGGCTGAAGCCCATTGACGAGTACTGCCGGGTAAGGCCGTCCGGGGCGTGGGGGCCACCCCTTCTGTCCATCTGTGAAGGTCCATCCTGGGGCCTGGTGCTTCCTGGCCAGAGGGGTGGCTATGGGTGTCCCTTGGGGAGGGGCCACCCTCTGAGGGCCTCAGGCTCACAGCTGAGCCTCTACTCCTTTTGGGACATGTCTGTGTTTACAAAACGCCATTTTTAATCATTTCCATGGGCTGGGGAGCTCAGCGAAGGGCTTTCTGTGGAAAGGATTCTGTATGTGACATTCCACTGGACGCAAAACTATTGCTTTGAGTTCCTGTGGGATGTTGTTGGAATCAGTTCTGGGTTTAAGAGCATTCGAAATGTATATTTGTTTATTCACAGAAGTGTTGATAGTGACAGAGTTCACGGACACATCTTCATAGGTGTGCGTGCGCACACACACACACACACACACACACACACACACGGCATGTGTGCGCACCTGCACTAGAGAGCGGACGGAGCGAGACAGCGATGTCCAGATGCATAGCCTGTTGCCTTTCTACTTAAGTTAGAGCCGAGGCCCCCACAGGGACACTGAGCGGCCTCTGGGCAGGTTGAACTCCTCACTAGCTTCGAGAATTTGGGCAAGTTACTTAATTTCCCGGAGCCTCATTTTCCACGCCTATATCTTAGGGAGGATCGTGCCTCTGCAAAAGGTAGTTCTGGGGAGGAAATGGACTGATGCATCTGAGCCACAGCGCATAGTGTCTGGTACAGAGGAAGCATTCAGTAGGTGCTACCTTTTTGTTATTACTACGTGGCAGAAAGTTGAATGTTACCGCCGGGTACCACTGGCTTTCATGGAGATGGAATTTCTTAAACTAAACCTGCTGTGGAATCTGAGAGGCAAGTGGGATGACGTTTTGTTGTGAGTGCTAGTACTAGAGCTGGGGTCAGACCCCAGTGCACACCTCCTAGCTCTGTGACTTGGGGAGAGTTACTTTGCCTCTCTTACTGAGCCCCAGTTTCTTCATCTGTAGAAGGGGGATAAGAAACAACTCTTTCACAGGGTTCATGAAAGGGGTGGAGTGAGGGAAGGTATACCTCAGTGCTTGTTATTCTGAAATACTCTGTCCCTCACAGAGTTGTGACCATAAGATTCCTTTTTGCCCAGCCAGTGTGCCTCAGTGGTCCTATGAACCAGGAAATCATAGATCAATTTCCAGTCAGGGCACATGCCCTGGTTGCAGGTTTGATCCCCGGTTTGGGGAGTGCTGGAGGCAGCTGATCAATGATTCTCTTTGATCATTGATATTTCTCTCTCTCTCTCTCCCCCTCTCTCCCTCTCTTCCTTTCTCCCTCTCCCTTCCTCTCTGAAATCAATAAAAATATATATTGGTTTTTTTTAAAGATTCTTTTTTGCGCTAATGTTTGATATTTCTCAATCACTGTTTGGCAATAAAAATGCTCAAATAAGAATCATGTTGCTACATTGACGGGGGCCGACAAGCACTCCCACAGACTGCCTTAAGTTGAGCTTGAATTTCGTGACTGTGCAGGTCATACAAGGTCACATTTTCTTCCTTAACCTGAAAGGATGCCCTGAAGGTGAATTACTCCCTTAAACCAGAAGCTCCTTTCCCTCAGACCAATCCAGCCGACCTAGAAGAGGCTGCAGTTCAGTCCCAGACCACCACAATAAAGCAGGTGTCATCATCTTTTTTGCTGGTAGGGGTCTTGCCTTCAATTTGTAAAAAAGGCCACATCTATGCAGTATGAGAACGCGAAGCGCGATAAAACAAGGTATGCCTGGATTCCGTTTTCTCTTTAAAGGGCATTTGCCGTTTCCAGTTACATTGATGGCTGCAGCCTGAGCGTTTATTTCTCTTCATTCCTTCCCAAGAAGTTAAATAAATGGGCAAAGCTAATGGAGGAGAGGGCAAAGGGCAAGGGGACGCATCTTCCAGCTGGGAATCACGGCTTGTGGCAGCCTCAGTGGTGGAGCCCTGGCGTCTGCAGCTGGGCTCTATGGAAAGGCCCCCTCCTAGGTCATCTGGAGGGGGAGACCCCTAACAGCTTATCTCCCGGGCTTTGGACAGGACTCCTGAATCAGGATGAGAGCCAGGGGGACTCTGGGGTCCCAGGAGTGCTGCTCGTGGCTGAGAGAGCCATTTCAGTGGGGTCTGCAAGAGGAGGAGCCTCCTAACCTGGTTAGCTCAGACAAGAACGGCTCAGAGCCAGGCAATAAGGGGCAGTGTCATGGGTTCACCAAGCAGCCAGACATCGCGCAGGCCGTAATTTACTCTGAGAATGGTGGGGGGCAGGGCAGTGCAGAAGTGACCTTTAATTCTGCTGAATTAGAAAGCTGGGATCTGTGGTCTGATTGTCTGGGACCTTACAATGACCTTGGACTGGACATCAGGAATAAGGCAGTAGCCATCCATGGTCACTGCCACCCAGGGTTGCATTTCAACAGCTCTGCCACCCAGTGGCCCAATCTATGGCCACTCAGGATCCAACACTTCACTCAGCATCACTGCTCCCCACAGCAAGGTCCACTGTCAATGCCATGTGTAGTCCACTTCATGGCTGCCCTTCCTTGTCTGTGCCTGTCCTTGGACACACCCCTTAGAGTTTCAGGGGGCAGGGGCAGGGTGTATTTGCAGTATCCTGCATATGCAGCTCTGCTTGGCTGGTCAACACCTTCTTCCTTGACCTGCTAGACAACGTGCACTCTGAGTCCAGGATTCACTGGGGATTCAAACGCACCCCAAATTGTGAAGCTGGCGCCGTGCACAGAGCAGCCAGCTCCTCTGCCAGGACTCAGATGTGGAAAGTCTGACTATGCAGTGGACCTCCCCAGACTTCAGGCAGTCCCCCTGCCTAACGGGGATTTCACAGCCCACATCTTCGTTAATTTCAAACATATATGGAGCAGATTGGATGCGCATCACGGAAAATTTAGCAAGCGCCAGCCAGTAATTGTTTTATGTGGCACTTGAGGGCCAGGTGTCTATCAAGAGGGGTTCCAAAGGCATTTCTTTGACTCCATAAATTAATTTAATAGGCAACATGGTTATGCGGTTAATATTTAATGGCCTCAACAAGTTGAAAACTTTCATCTCACTAATAAGCTTGAGCTATACTTTAGGGGCTCGGACTAACAATTTTATAGATGACTCCATTTACCCCGTTCCTGCCTATGACATACATGTTTGCAGTATTTGTCTAGGGGATAATATAAATACCCCGGGGGTTGGGGAGTGGAGGGGTGAGAGTGTTTGAGATGATCAGCCATGTTACAAGACTGTATTTCCTGGTGGGTGTGACAAATACTTTTGCTGTCTAAAAAGCGGAGCTTGCTTCTATTCTGCTGTCAGCGATAGACTTGCCTTCAGGATCAATGGCTTTCTTTGTGGGAGCGATGAGGGGTTGGCTGTAGTTAGACTGAGGGAGGAACTCCAAACCCAACAAGACCCTCTGAATCTCACGGGCTCATTCATTTTTATCCCCATTTCCCAGATTTGAAAGCAGAGGCTAAGAATTGTGGTGGTTCTTAGTCCCAGGTATTCTCCCTCCCACCGTGGGAATGTTCCACTATGACCCATCATTGGTTCTCGTTAATAAAGAGAAAGACGCAGCCTGCGTGGCTCAGTGGTGGAGCATCGACCTATGAACTAGGAGGTCGCGGTTCGATACCCGGTCAGGGCACATGAGGGCTCAATCCCCAGTGTTGGGTGTGCAGGAGGCAGCCGATCAAGGATTCTATCTCGTCATTGATGTTTCTGTCTCTCTCTCCCTCTCCTTTGCTCTCTGAAATCAATAAAAACAGATTTTTTTAAAAACTAAAGAGAAAGGTTCATGCTGCAACCAAAAGAGTCCTTTAAGAGGCACCAAAGCTCCTTGCATGCTCAAGGAGAATGGAGAGTAACTTCATTGCTCATGGTGGAAACTGAGGCAGAGAGGCCAGACTGACTCGTCCATGCTCCCCCAGTGGTCTGCATCTGTAGGGGAACCTAGTTGGAAGGATCTCCCCATTTGCTCTGGTCCAGACAGCCCAAGGCAAAGGAGTTTCCAGCCTGTCCCTTCCTCCTTAAAGGCCCTCAGATGAGCCCCATTGTCCATAAGAACCGCTGAGGGGCTCAGCCAGGCCCTCTGTGTGGTGCTTCCAAGTGCTGCTCAGACTGAAGCTCTCACCTCTCCTCCGAACTCCACCGTCCAGTCTGCCACACCCCTGAGGCTTCTGCCCCTGGGCCTGCGCTAGCCCCTCGCCTGGGGAAGTGGCCAGCTTCCACAGGGTCCCTCCCAGAAGCCTCCGACTCCCCAGGAAAAGCTGACCCCTTCTCTTCCATTCCCCAGAAATCCCTGTGCATGCCTCCACCTCACACATTATTCCCAGTAGGAGGGTAGCATCCGTGTGTCCAACTTCTCCAGGCCAGGAGCTCCTGGAAGGTCCTCTCTGTTTCCTTGTGTCTTCACTAACCAGCAAGGAGCCTGGCCCCACGTGGGCGTCCAGCCAGTATCTGATGACAGAATGCAAAGATCACATACAAGCAGAGGAAACCTCGGAAGAGGATGACATGTCCCCAAGGCCTGTTGTACTAGGATCCCTTGTGAAATGGTTTAAACTGCAGCCGCAAATTAGACACTATTTCCGTTTCCAAAGGATTTGCTGCCTAAATCCTTTAAAAAGAGAACTCCTATGTTTGAGATACTCTGATTTACAGAAATGCTGTGAGCTCACAGCTTCCTAGAAGGTGATGTAGAAGGAACAGTTGGGGCAAGATAGAGAAAGGAGCCCCAGGAGTGGGGAATGGGGGCAAGGGTGGAAGCCAAAGGGGCAGAACGCCAACCCTCCATGACACACCCCCGCCCCACCCAGGGTCACTGGGCTTTTACCTAGAGATGTCCATTGATTAGAAACCAAAGTGATGCTGATAAAAAGAGGGAAATGTCTGATCCCGAGTAAAGAGCAGGGCACACACCTTGTTTTGCTAAATGCAGAACTTTGCTTTTTGTCCTGAGACAGGCGTTACCCAGAGCAGTGGGCTTCGTGGAGGGGGTTCATTTCGGAGCAGAGGGTCTGAGCACAGCCTGGCGAGGGCCCCTCCCATGCTGGCTCCACTTGCAAAGACCAGGCTCGGGCCCGCATACCTGGAAGGAGGTCTCAGAGACATGCAGTGCGGCCACCCTCTCCTTCATCTGAATCTGCACCATCGGGAATGGTGACATGTTGCCGAGTGGTGGCCCATGCTACTGGCTCCCAGGAAATGATCTCAGGGGCCAGGAGCTGGAGACTTCAGGGCAGGTGAGGACTGGGGTAGGGAGGCCCTTGAAGAATGGGCTGATGGACACACCTGGATGGCTCTTTAGTGCCTAGGCGCCCACTGCCCTCAGCCCCTCCCCTCACCCTGTTTCTCCAGATCTGCTGTCAGCCAGCTCGCCCACCCCTGGGGTATAGGATGCCAAGGCTGGATGGGGACTGATGCTAGCTCAGCTGACATCCTGTGTGCTCTAAGCAGCCCCACGGGACAGTGGCCCCTCCCTGGATGCTGAGGGCTCTGAGGTCATTCCAGCCCTTTCTCCCTCCTGGGGGCCTTCCGACCCTCTAACCTCACCTGAGGCAAAGCTCTGTTAGAAAGGCTCAGTGAGACTGATTGATGGATCTGACGCTGAAGTCACTGATAGTGGTGCTATTTACAGCCCTGGAGCCGCGGGCTGTTAGAGCTGGAAGAAACTTCAGAATATGTTTCTAACTCTCTATCTCTCTCCCTTCCTCTCTGTAAAAAAAAAATTTAAAAAAAAAAGAATGTCTCCAGTCTGGATTTGCCCCAGCCGTGTTCCCTGAACTGTCAGTAGGAATCGTTTGGAAAACCAGCTCTACAGTCAGAGACCTGTGGGTAATGGTGGAGGCGGTAGAGAGAAGTAGATCAGACAGAGTGTAGGCTCTGGGCTAGACGGCCCCATTTAAAGCCTTGCTGCTTACTAGCTCTGTGGCCTTGGGAAATTGCTTAACCTCTCTGTGCTTTATCCTGATGTGGAATTGGAATCATGTTCATACCTATCTTGGATTTAATGTGATGATTAAATGAGGCATTACGTAAATGTCATTATGATTCATAAATGCTGGCCTAACCAAGCTCTACAGGTTTCTTTCCTGCAGGACTTCTCAGAGCCTTTGCTGTGATAACAAATATGGTGATTTCCAAGGCCAAGATGGCCATCTACAAAACATCCTTTCACACGTGCCCACAGAACTCATGTTATCTCATCACACAGGTGTTCCATGAGATATAGTTTGAAATTCCAGAGCTAGTCTGTTTTATCCTAAAAGAAACGACAACTTGAGAGCTGCCCGAGGTCAGGCAGCAAGTATATGAAGGCGGAATTGGAGCTAGAATCGAGGTCTCCGGACTCCCCTGCCAGTGTTCTTTCTAGTAGGCATCATTGCTTTCACCTACAGAATAATGGCAACGAAGACCATAGTGCAATCGCTAACATTTACTGAGCATTTGCTTGATGCCAGGCTCCTCATATTTACGATCTCACTTAATCTCCGAACATGTCGGGGCCACACCAAACCCACCCCATTGCGCTGAGCTCAGAGAGGGCAAATAGTAACACATTTCGCATCGCACAGCATCCTGGCGAATGGCACGGCCAGAACGCAAACCCACGTCTGCCGGGTCCTGAGGCCCCAACTTCACCACCTCCTGGCATGCATCCCGAATGCTCAATGGCAGAACTTTAGGCCTGAGCCAGGGGTGGTGCCCCAGAAGTTCCCATATATTGGCCCTACCTGCTCCTCTCAGGACGGCTGGGTGTGGGGGTTCCCCGGCTCTGGCAGCCGTCCCCAGCCCAGGCCTCCAGGACTGACTGCTCAGCACCGGCTCTCCTGCCAAATGATTTTGGCCAGAGATGGGCTTGGCAGCTGCTCTGATGGAAGCTGCTCTGAGCCGAGAGCCTCTTGTCAGCCTGAAATCAGGACGAGCTCTCAATGCGCTCCCCTCGAGGCTCCCTATTAATAAAGATGTCTGCAGCGGCTCCACCAAAAGGCCCCTTTGTCTGAGGCCCTCGGGCCCACGCGGCCTCTGCCCCCAGAATGCCGGTCTCTGTCGGCATGAAGAGCCCCTGTGTTCACCCTGGTGCTGGGTGAGCTGCGGCCTGGCGGGCTCTGCGCCTGGCGGGTGGCGGTGCGCTGAGCTGGGAGGGTGCTAGTGCTGGGCCACTGGAAACCTGCCCTGCATCCCCTCCCTGTCCCTGTCAGGGAGGTGACCCTGGCAGTGACTCTGCGCACACAGAGCCCAGGTCCCTGGGATGGGCTCCTCCTGCCTCCTACCCAGCCCAAGCCATCACCGTCCCCTTCTGACCCCTCCTGCCTCCGGCCAGGAGCACTGGGTCTGCACATGCCTGCTTCCCACTTCTCTGTCTGTCTCTGTCTCTCTCCATTCTCATTCTCTCTCTCTCTCTCTCTCTCTCTCTCTCTCTCTCTCTCTCTCTCTCTCTCTCT
>PVJC01008193.1:0-20924 GCA_004026665.1 Murina feae | reverse complement strand
TAGGCCTGGGCTCATTTCGTCCTACTGAAGCCAGCCAGGATCCTGGTTCAATTCTTGAAATGGCGTGGGTGGAGCAGAGCCTTGCTAAACAGGTTTCTGTTCTCCAGCCGCAGAGCCGCCCTCTTGTGGCCTAGAACAATGGTCCAATGTTTGGAGGGACCTGGGGTGAGAGGCAGCTGGGCCCATGGCCAGATCAGAGCTGTTTATGCCCAGCCTGCCCAGAGAGCCGCCTTCCCTCTGGCTCAGAGGTCCACCCTCAACACCCTGCCACCTGCCGTGTCCATGGGACACCTGGCAGGCCCACAAGAAAGGGATGGAGGCTGTGGTACCAGACCAAGGCAGAGCATCGGGTTTGGTCTGGGCCAGGGACTTGTTGAGGTAGCCCGGGAGCTACCTTGGAGGGCACTGAGTGAGGCTTCCAGGACGCAGACCAGGGCAGAGGGCAGGCAGTTGCTCTGGGCCCGCGGTGGGCACAAGGTCGGATCCAAGGAGGCATTCCTCTGCAAGGCCTCCCCACCTCCCTTCCATCGATCTTTCGGAAGGGGCTCGAGGCTGTGGCTGTCCTCCCTGCAGAAAGCAGAGTCCAGGAGGACAGAGGGGACTTGGCCAGCCCTGCCTCAGCACCCAGAAGGAAGACGGGGGGGGGGGGGGCAGTGCCACCGCAATAGCCCCAAGAATTTGGGGAGGCTCTTCCAGGAACCCCGCATCCTCAACCTGGTCAGCTTTCAGGTCAGGCCTACTCGGGAGTCTGACTCCAGATCTCAGGAACCAGGCTCCCCTGCTGCCAGCAGTGTGACCTTGAGTTTAACTTCAGAAACAACAGTGGGGACATGCAGCTCTGAAGCAGGCTTTTGCTGTTTTGTCATGTGCAAGGGGAGTCTTAGTTCCCCCCACCCTATAATTACCAGCCCTCCGTCGTAACCAGCCCCCTGGTTTGCTAACCCTCCACAAAGCGTCCACAGCAGAGCTAAAGCTCAAACCCAGGTCTTTGGCCTCCTAGACCAGGACTTCCTCTGTGGCTTCCAGGCAGGAGGCAGGCATCCATTTTTGATCACCTTCTCAGAGTGAGGCATGAGACTCATGCAAGTGGACGCGGCTCAGCCCTGCCTGTGGGGAGAGAGACAGCACAGGCGGGGCTTGGCTGGCTGCTGTGGGAACCCCCTGCTGCTCTGGCTAGCAGCCTGGCTCCTCCCCTACCTGCTGTGTGGCCTGGGAAATAAAATTCCAAGGCCTCCGTCTCTCAATCTGTAAAGTGGGGCTTACAACAGCTGCTGAGCCAACAGCAACAGTCCAGCCTGGTGAGGTGGTCAGGGAGGTTTCCCTAAAGAGGCAGCATTCGAGCGAGAGTGAGGTGAGAGCCAGTCCCTGAAGGGGAGTGGGAGAGAAGGGTGATCAGGTTAGAGTCCCGGAGCCTGTGGCAGTTTAAACGGATTAAAGAAATTGCCTTCTGGCGTGTCTCTCTCTCTCTCTCTCTCTCTCTCTCTCTCTCTCTCTCTCTCTCTCTCTCTCTCTCTCTCTCATTCTCCATGTCTCTTTCTAAGCATGTCCTCGGGTGAGGATTAATAAAAGAAAAATAAATAAATACTCTTCCTGGAGAGAGTATTGGCTTTGGCTGGGCCGCTGATGGCTGTAGGAATGGAAGACACTGAAGACATTCATAGCAACAGTAAGATGTGAAAGAGACAGCATTCTAGACAGCATGCGACTCTTTCCCCTTCACAGGCCCTATGAGTTGTGTCTTAAGATTGATTGGAGTTGAGGCACCACTTATAGCTTGGTCACTTCATGTGCCTTACTTAGTTCATGGGATGTGTTTCTTGCTCCCCTTTGTGGCAACATTGGATATTACAGCCACCAGCATTTTGGCGGGTGCCTGCAGGCTCCGCTGGTACTGCCCGCAGCTATGCTGGACCCTTGATCATGATCTATCTTGTTCAGTCATCATTACAATCCTATGATATTCATGCCTCCTTTTTGCAGCTGAGGAACCGTAGGCTCAGAAAACGTGTGCTTTTTTTTTCAAACTCAAAATCCAGTGGCCTTTCCGGCCCTCGGAACCTTCGCAGAGGATTTCCAGAGCACCCCCAGGCTCGGTGCATCCTGAATGCTGGTGCGTGGAAAGGAGAGCTGAAACCTTAAGGACGCTTGGCTAGGCGACTGGCTGATGGACAGGAGGGGCACTCCTCTAAATGGCCAGGGAAGCAGGCCCTGGGCTGTGGTCAGGTCTGACTTAATCAGGTAGAGACAGCCTCCTGATCAGAGAAGACTGTACCTGCCAGTCCAGAGAATTAAAGATTAACAACTGGGAGTGGCCAGATCCCCACCCCAAGTGGGAGAGGGCACCTGTGAGCCTGTCTCACCTGGCCAGGGACACGTGGGGACCTGCCACACTGCAGGCAGCTGCCTCGGGAGCTAGAGGACAGAAGACATGGGTTATCCCCACCTTGGCCCACACCCAGCATGTGCCGGTAAAGCCCCCACTGTGTGTTGGGCACCGTGCTAGGTCCTGCGGGCTAGGAAGATCTTGATGGGCCACAAAGAGGGAGAGGTAGGCATTTCTGGCCTAACAATGTCTTCAGAGGCAGTTCTGGGGATGAAGATTTGAGACCTCGGAGGTAACACCGAGGGCGTGAAGGCAGGCAGGGGAGCAAAGGCAGCCAAGGGGGTACATTATCAACCAGCTACTGGGGCTTCATCCCAAAGGGAACTCTGGGAGCCAATGGACCACAGGGCTGTCCCACCCAAGGGCAGGTGTGGGGCACCAATCCACCTCCAGAGGGAGCTTTCCAAGAAGACTGCGTGAGCTAATTTGGCATGGGTGCCTCCTGCTGTGCTCAGGATGACTTCCAAGATTTTCCAGGTGCCTGTGGCCCCCGGCCCGCCCCCCTCCCCCCACTCCCCCCTGCCCCAGCCAGCCCTTCCAGCTGCCCCTCAGGCTCTCCTCTAATCCTCTCTTCAGAGAGACCTCCCTTTCTTCATTTTCCTTTTCATTTTCCTCTCAGCTCTTAACTCAGTGGGCCAATTTGCTTTATTTGGTTGTGTTCATGGTCCCAGGGGATGAGTCTGCTTTCCTCAACCCTGTGACCCCAGGGCCTGGCACGTAATCGATGCTCAGCCAATGCTTGTTGACAGGCAGAGAGTTCAGCAGCAGATCAGAGGCAGAGCCTGGTGAGTGGCAGGGAAGGGTCACCTCAGCCCTGCATTTCTGTAACAAGGGTGCAGAGACTGGCCTGCCAGATCTGCTCAAGGCCCATGTCACCATGGCTGGAGCTCGCAGTCCCCTGTGGTCCTCTTCCCAGGAGGGTGGCACTGACCAGTGCAGGGATGAAGTGGAAGGAGAGGCTCAGGCCAGGAGCGCAGGGGAGCCTTGGCGAGGGAAGGAGACCCCTGGGGGCTGGGCTGTGCAGGGAAGGCTGCCTTGGCACCTGGACTAGGATGCTGAGGGAGAATTAGAGATAGAGAGGCAGGGAGAGGGCTGGGCCGAGGGGGAATATGCCCAGGGCAGGCTTGGAGGCTTCTGGGCGTAGGTAGGCAGGCAGGGGCGGAGGGTGTTCCTGGAGGTCTGCAGGGTGGGAAGGCCAAGAGAGAGACCTGAAAGATCATGGAGGTTCTAAGTGTGCATGTAGGAGTCAGCCAGCACTGGTTCAAATCTCAGCTCTGCCACTGAATAGTGATTTAAGCTCTCTATGCCTCAGTTTCCTCATCTGGAAAATGGGGTAGTGATAGTGCCCTGCTCTTGGGGTGGTCAAGAGAGTTGCGATCATGTATGTGAAGTACACAGTCAGCACCTGCACACGTGTCTGTGTTCTCAGACTTGGCCCGCAGGGGAAACAGAAGAGGGGGCAGTGAGACTCTCGCCCAGATGGGGAGGACAGAGACCCACGTGAAGCAATCAGGCAGGATGTCAGCAAAGCAGGCTGCGCTGCCACAGTGGTTTCCTGACAACTCAGTGAGGTCACAGAGGATGGAGCCGAGACCAAGGCCAGCCTCATGAATGGACAGGAAGTGCCCCGCCATCAGAGGCCGCTCAAGCCCTTTCGTATTTTACACAAACTGACCTTCGTGCTTGCTGACCCATCTATGATGATCAGGGAAGACCTCCTGGAGGAAGTGGCACTTCCACTGAGCTTTCCTGGGGGAAAAGGAAGGACGTGAGGGCAGAGGCCCAGGGTTTGCCTGGAGGACAGCTCAGGATGATACCAAAGCTCCATCCAGAACCTCAGCTCCCCAGAACCTCAGAGCCCCGAGCCTGGTCGCCACAGTCGGGGCATTCATGCATTCATGCATTCATTCAGCAAACACTCCTGGTGCCCAGCCCTGTGCAGGGCCTGGGCAGATGTCTCAGTACCTGCCTCATGGAACCTGGAGTAAAGGTGAGAAACAGCGAAGTCATAGTAGTGGTTAATGTAGAAAAACATTCAAACCTGTAAAGAATTTCTGTGAGTTCATTTGAGCCAAACTGTCAACAATTACTGGGAAGCAGAATCTCAATGGATTGGGATAATGCTCCGAAGAATGGCGGCTTTTCACTTAGTTTTATAAATTTCCATCAAAGGAGGAGAGTGCGTTACAGGAAATCCAGTGGTTGAATGATTAGAGAGGTGGGAGAAAGCAACCTCTGGGATTGGATAAAAAGCTAAACGATGGTGGGTTAGTTAACATAATAACAGCAGCCGTGGGGGAATTTGTGGTTTCCGCCCTGGTGCCATTCATTGCGCCCTTGAAGGGTCCAGAAAAAGGGAAGTTACAAGTAACCCTGACATTCCACAGGTGTGTTATCTTAGACACAAAGAGACAATAGGCTCAGTAAATTTGGAAGTGGATCCTTGGCAGGGAGGATACTGGCCTAGGACATGACTACCCACTCTAAATTGCTTGTTAATGAAAGGTTTTAATTTCAGACCGTCCTTTGTGGTTATTTTAGATCTTGAGTTTGCCAGGCTGCCACGCAGACCTTCCCTGAGTGAGTCGGGTTAGCACCTGGCCCCTTTTCGTCCATAGCCGTCCTGGTGAGAGCTATCCAGGGAGGGCCCGGGTGCTGCTCCAGGCTGGGTCTGGGGGTAGGGTGTTGGGAAGTGGCCTGAGGCTAGGAGCTGAAATGGGGAAGGAGAGACAACTGAAGGGCACAGAACCCAGGATTGCATCAACCCAGCATCACCATCCCCAGAAGTTACAAAACCTCTGTGGTGACTGTGGAGCTATCCCAGGTGGAGCCGGACAGTCCTGGGGCCACAGACCAGCCACAGGTCCCTTCCGGGCAGAGCCTTCGAGAAGCAGCCCAGGAGCCGGGTCATGGACTTGGGGAGGAAGGGTCACATTAGAAAGCAGTGTCACAGCCAGGTTTCCTCTCCCAGGAAGCCACGCTCACTCACACCAGCGCTTGCGTTGTGACCTCCCTAAGAACGTTCTAGACCTGGGTGGTACTGTCTTGGTATTTCTAGCCTGAGTCTCTGCCTTCCTTTTACCTTTCTCTTCCCCACCTACTCCTAGTCTGCCTATCTGGCTGGATTTTACTGCTGTCCTTATCAGCCTCAAGGGGTTAATGATTGGAGGGCTAGACTGAGGCAAGTTGGGCGCAGATCCTGCCCCTGTCACTCAACAGCTGTGTTACTCTGGGCAAGTTACATGCTCTCTCTGGTCCTCTTTTTCCGTCCTATAAAATGGGGAAAAGAAGAAAACCTGCCACACAGGGGTATTGTGAGGATAAAATGAGCTGATGTGTCAGGGCTTAGTTTGGTACATTTATAATGTAAATGCTTGGAAAATGTACCATTCTTGTAGTTACAGTATTTGGCAATAATGATGACAACAGCAAGAACAATAATAGCAGTGTGACATCCTTTTGAAAAGAAGGATTTACTGGGGGTAGGGGGCGGGACTGCTCAGTGGTGACTCCCACCAAGGCCTGACCCACTCTCCCCCCACCTCCCCATTTCCCACCATGCTTTGGGGTTCAAGGGTTCATGCCTGCTCCAGGGGATTTCTTGGTGGCAGAGCCCAGCTTTCATGATGGTGGAAGAGGGGAGCAGTGTCCCGGGCTGGCCCGCTGTGCTCTGTAATCCGTGTCCTGGTGAACAGCGACCTGGCTGTGGTTAGAGCCAGGCTGGCCCAGAGGAGACAGAGCAGACGAGAGCTGCCAGGAGGCCAGGTGGAGGAGGGCTGGGCAGGAAGCGGTCACCCAGGGCTCCCAGAGGGCCCTCCTTCGGCAGGAAGGACAGAGGCCTGTCTGGGGCCTGGCGTGGTGGGGCCCAGGGCCATGCCCTCCTTTTTTCAGTAGGGGAGACTGAGGTTCAGAGCGGGCTGCCATCCCCCAGATCTTGGGCGACCCAGTTTGGTGGCTTTTGTGACTCCTCACTAGACATCGTCTCTCACATGCAGCCCTTGGGACGTCCCCAGCCCACCTGAGCCCAGGCTGGCCCAGAAGCACCGTAAGTGCCCTGGGCACACGGCCATGGGCGAGAGCCCTCTGTCCTGCCTTCCCAGCACCCACTCTGCCGAGGGTGGCGGCCACTTGGTGCAGCATGAAGGGATCCAGGCTGGGCTGGCACTCCTGATACTTCCCATCAGTGAGGGCCAAGGTCCTGGGAGGCTGGGCAGCTGGGCAGCAGTGGGAACTCCTGGGCAATGTGAGAGGAGTAGCAGTCATTCTGATGGCATTGAACCCCTCAGCCCTGTCACCCCCCCCCCAGCTCTGCCACCCCCAAGCCAGGTGGTCTTATCAAGTGGCTTTCCTTCTCTGAGCCTGTGTTTCTTCATCTTTAAATAGATACCCCTTGGCCCACCCCAGGGGCGCCAGCTGAACCAGTCTCCCCACCTCCTCCCTAAGCCCCTTCTCCAGCAGCACCCCACCCCGACCCCGGCCTTGCCCAGCCTGTCCCAGGTGCATATCACCTATAAGTCTTCGCTCCTCCAGAGAGATGCCCCACCCCCCTACCAAGTCAGGCCTTCAGCAGGGTTCCGTGACTGGCAGGTGGGGTTGGAGGAGTGGGCTGGAGGCCCGGAGCATTTGGTCACCTTTACCCAGCCTCCTGGTGCACCAGGCCTTAATCTGTGTTAACCTGGTTTACCCTCCGACAATCCAGTTAAGGTGGGTCCTGTTGGTCTCTTCTTTTTACAGAATGGAAATGGAGAGACCTTAAGCAATCTGTCAGCAGAGCTGGGATTTGAACCCACGTAGACACACACACATATACACACACACATATGCACACACATATGCACACACGCCCATGCCCATTCCCCCGTGAGCCAAACAAACTTCCTGCTGGTACCCAATTCAGACCATTGGTCAAGGCCACACTGTCTAGAGCACCAGTCAATACCCTGCAGCTATTTAAGTTAAATTTTTGATTAAAATGAAAGAGGACTAAAATTTTGGGGGTCACATTAGCCATATCTCAAGTGCCCAACAGGCACAGTTGAACGCTGTCACCACATTTTGTCGCTGTCTCTTCTGTGGTTCTCCAGATCTGGCATGCAGTCCCAGAAGGGCAGGGAGCCCTGTGGCCAGGAGTAGAGCATGGCAGCATGGCAGCCTGTTGGGAGCTCACAGCACTCCATGGCCAGTGGGCCAACCAGCTCCCTTTCCCACCCGAGGAAACCAGCGTGGTGTCCCCGCCCCCTATCTCCCATGGACGCTCACAGTCGCCATCTGATGGGATTCTGAGGAGTGCACACGGATGGGAACCAGGCCCTTGTTTTCCTGGTGCTTAGCTGGCACCCTGGGCGACAGAGCCAGGGTCTTACAAAGTCCAAACCCATTAGGGGGGCCAGTCAACCCTTCCTATACTGTGGCCACTGTCCACACTCCAAATCGAGGTTTCTTCACGAACCCAGGGGTCCTCTCTGGCTCCAGATGAGGCTCTAAGAGCTTTGTACACTGTCCCAGTTAATCCCAACAACAGCACTAGGAACTACTTTTATCCCCTTTGACAACTGAAGGTACAGAGGTTAAGTAACTTGCTTGTGTCACCAAGTAATAAGTGGCTGAAGCACCCTCGACTCCACCCATACTTTTTTTTTTTTGTCTTTTGTTAATCCTCACCTGAGGATATTTTCTCATTGAGTTTTAGAGAGAGTGAGGGGGAGAGGCAGACACACAGAGAAAAACATTGATGTGAGAGAGACACATCGATTGGTTGCCTCCTGCATACAAGTCTACAACTGAGGTATGTGTCCTTAACCAGAATCGAACCCGGGACCTTTCAGTCCCAGAGCTGACGCTCTGTCCACTGAGCCAAACTGGCTAGGGCTCCACCCACGTTCTTAACCTTCTGCTCTGAGACCTGGGTACCGAGGAGCTTGTCCCTGGGCTAGAGACACGCGCAGGGCCTTCGCCCAGAATGGTGAGGCAAGTCAGAGGAGAGGGACAGACGGGCCTTTGTCCTTTTGCTGAGCGATGGCAGCGCCCCTCTGGGGCATTGGGGAGACAAGCACAATGCCTGGGGTCTGCCATAGCCACTGCATCAGCCTCTCTGGACACAGCCTGGGGGTACATGAGACCCCTTCCCGCACCAGGAATTCAGCTTTTTCACCCCGGGCACAAATTCTGGCCTCTCTGGACCATCCTCTGGTCACAATGGGGCCCATTCTCAGAGCCCTAGGAAACACAGGCCTGAGGAGAAAGGAGGGATTCTTGTCGGACACAAGGGCCCTCAGTGCCACAGTATGGATCAGGGTGCAAATGGGGGCAAAGAACAGCATTCACATCCCCTCCATCTCTCTTCCCTGAGGTCACTGCCCCTTGAGACCATTCTGTGCAATGGCTCTCAAAAGCCAGAACAAAAACCCAGCTCGGGGCTCTGCAGGGTGGAAAATCCCCCGACATTCTCCAGACCTCAGCTGCCCTGAAGCCCCTTCGCCCAGACCCTGCTGGCCTGGCCTCTGGACCAACACACTGTGTCTCACTGTATTGGTTTCACAGAGAATTTACTGCCCATGAGGATCCTCAGAGTAGCCTCATTTAAAAAAAAAATTATTTTAGGGAGGAAGAGAGAGAGAGAGAGAGAGAGGGAGAGAGAAACATTGATGTGAGAGAGATACATCAATCGGTTGCCTCCCATATATGCCCAGATAGAATGGACCCTGTCAGCTTCCCGTGCATGGGCCGGCACTCCAACTAACGGAGCCACAGCAGCCAGGGCAGAAAGCCCGATTTTAGAAGGGAAAAGCTGAGGCCCCAAGAATTTGTCAGGGTTTTAAAAACTTCTTCTACCATAGTAAGAAATTTTACATCAAAACCCAATGCAGACAGACAGACAGGCAGGCAGACAGGCAGGCAGGTAAACATCTGAAACAGGAGTTTCACAAACAGTATGTAACCTTCCTATGGGTGCCTTGATCATTTAGTCTGTTCTCTTTTTAAACACCTGTGGGGATACACTGAGTTGATTTCAGAACCCGTGGACTGCCCAGGGCCACCAGCTTCTGAGTGGCAGAGCCAGGCCCAGCGCCCCAGGGCTGGTGACATCATTGCCTGGTTGTCTCTCTGCTTACCCAGCCTTTGCTTAGAGCTGCTTGTTCCTGCTTCTAGAGCTTGACCCTCTCTACTCCCTCCGTGGGTCCACACCCCCTGATCCTTCAAGGCCAGGACATGGCTCCCTCCTCCAGGAAGCTGTCTTGGTTGTCCTGCCGCCCCAGGATCTTGTCTCTGCACGTGGGGTATAACCACTCCGGTGCCTCTTGGAATGTCTCAGAATGCAAGATTTCTCATTGTGCTAGGTAGGTAGTTCTTTCCTTTAACTCCACCCCAAACCTGCAGGCCAGTGCATGTCCTGTATTTCTCCTGTGCCTGCACAGGCCTTCCTCAGAGAGCCTACAGCAGGACCTGAAAAAGTGCTTATAGGCTGGTAACAGCCGTCAAAATCATCATTACACATCTCAGGGCTCCATGGCACTCCCCAGCCAAGGTTGCATAACAACCCCCCCACACACACACAACCCCCATATTCTAGGTACCACCCATGTTCCCAAGACCACTTGGCACTCAAGGTCACCCAGAGCCATCTGGCAAGCTAGCCAGCCTCTCAAGCAGTTCTCAGCGGCAGCAGGCCCTGCCGACGAGCATCCCGGGCCAAGCAGCCAATGTCAGCCAGCAGACAGGAGGGTGAGAACATCGGGCTGGAAGCCTGTGCATGTATGTCCTCCGCTGCCAGGTCACTTGCTGATGGGAGTGAGAATGGGAGAGGGGAGGCAGGCATCAGAGGGCAAGGCCCTGTAGACTCAGAATTCCACCGGGCAGGACTCTGAGTCCTTCCATGGAGCTGGCCCAGTCAGATGAGGCTTCCTCTCCTCCTTTCTCGCTTGCCTCAGTGGCTCTTCCTGGCATTGCCTCTCGTTCTGGGAATGCTGACTGGAAGGAGGGTCTCCTCCTTTCCCCCAGTAAGAGCCTCCTGCTACTTGTGTGTCCTCTCCTTGCAGCCCAGTCCCGAGGGGAGGGGGGGGCGTGGCTCAGCGTGGGGCGCACTCTGGGTCAGGACTGTCAATGTAGCCTCATGAGCCTAGGCGAGCCACTTCAGCCCTCAGGACTCAGTCTCCTCATCCATAAAATGGATCAATACCACTTCTGCCTGCTTCAGAGCACTGAGGTCAGGTGCCTGCTGGGAATTTTCTGGGAGACTAGATGGTAGGGAGGCATGTGTGAAAACACACACAAATTGTTAAATGCCCTTCCTGTTCCCCCCTTCTAGCCTCTCCCCCTTTGCTTTCCCCAACACCAGCCCCTTCTCTAGAATGTCCAGGGCAGGAACACAGCGTATCTCACCAGGAGAAATGAAAGGGGAAAAAAGAAGAAAAGGGACCCTGACTCTCCCGGGTAGCATCATCGCATGAAAGCGCCTTGCATCTCTTGGTTTGGGGCTCTGAGAGTTGGCTGCTCCTTGGGAGGTTAAACGCATCCCAGTCATTGAGTCCAGAGCAGCCAATTCCTACGGGCCGTGCTCCCTGAAAACATGCCCGTTGCCAGGGGAGCTCAGATCAAACATTCAGAAACAGGCTTTTCCCGGGTGGACAGGGCTAGACAGAGACCCAGGTGGTTTTGGTGTCTGTGAAAACCAAAGACTCTGAAAACGAGGCCAGAATTGCCCCTTTTGGCACTGTGCTGCCCGCATCATGGGGAGGTCCTTAAGAAGAAGCCACTTCCTTTTGTTTTAGGGGGCTGTCCACGCCTTTGGGTAGCAGCTAAGGTGAGATTAGGTCCAGGGCTGAAAGGCTAATAATAAAGACAAGTTATACAGCATTTTCTGTGCCGGGCACCATGTGAGCCCCTTAATGTATCCTGTACGTTTCATTTTCCCCAATTCCTGAGGGGTTGGTATGGTTATTATCCTCATTCCAATAGAGAAATAGAGGCCCAAGAGGTGAAGCAAGTAGCTCAAGATGACCATCTAGCAAGCACATAACAGAGTTGAACTGGAGTCTGTTGCTTCCTGAACCTGCCCTGTGAGCCTCATTCAGAACCTCCTCCGTGAGGAAGAACCAAGAGATAAACTATATCAAGTGGGGCAGAGTGAGTCCCTGCTTAAATGGGGGAGGGGAGCCCGACCAGCATGGCTCAGGGGTTGAGCACTGAACTATGGCTCGGTTCCTGGTCAGGGCACATGCCCAGATTGCAGGCTCCATTCCCAGTGTGGGGCCGCCGACCAGGGATTCTCATCATTGATGTTTTCTATTTCTCTCTCCCTCTCCCTTCCTCTCTGAAACCCAATAAAAATATTTTTTTTAAAAAGTTAAAAGTAAAACAAATGGGGGAGGGGTGGTGCTAGGCAGGAGGAAGTCCTCCCCTCTTTCCCAGCCAGGCCACACCTGTGGACCACGGGGTGACCAGCTGCCCCAGTGTGTCTGTGACTTTCCCAGTTTCAGTCCTGAAAGTCCCATGTCCTGGTTTGCCTGGGATGATTTGTCACTATACCTGTGGCCTTTGTCACCTCTGGACCAGTTGCAGAGAAAGGCAAGTGGCCTGCTGTGAGGACACAGTGAGGACACACACACACAGCCTGGGAGGCCTTTTCAATTACATTAGCTTCTGGCAGCACTAGAGGGAGACGCTGTCCTTCCCTCCCCTCCTCCTCTCCTTCTCCTTCCTGTGGCTCCCTGGGTGCCAGTGATTCAGCAGCAGGTCGGAAGCAGGCTATACTGTGACCTACGAGGAGTGGAGTCACCAGCGGGTGCGGCTATGAGCACCAGCTCAGGGCAAGGATGGGAGCAAGGAGAGGAGGTGGGGGGCAATCTTGACTTGTTCAGGAATTGGACCCCAACAGAGGGCTTGCTATCCTCCCGGCAGGCAGCAGGAGGTAGGGTTGCCAGAGGTGGGGAGCCCTGCCCTCCCACCCCCCATGCCCCAGTATGTGAGGCATGGGGGA
Organism: Murina feae; assembly: GCA_004026665.1. Taxonomy (NCBI): domain Eukaryota; kingdom Metazoa; phylum Chordata; class Mammalia; order Chiroptera; family Vespertilionidae; genus Murina; species Murina feae. The sequence continues at coordinate 8,565 of PVJC01008193.1, read as the reverse complement.
GTCCCAGCCACTGGATACCTAAGCTGCTTCTCAGCATATTCAGCAGCTAAAAATACGAAAGGGCTTTGCTAAAAGGTGCCCACCCAGAAACTGCTAAGAGGCAGGAGGCCAGATGCCACGAAGGAAAGATTCCTGTGCCTGCCATTCCCTCCGTTCAGCCACAGCCCGGCTGCCCATGGCCAGGACTCAGCCTCCACTGCATTAACTCTGTGCACTTCCCAGGTCCCAGGGCTTTGCGTCCCCCTCCCTGCCCTGCCCCCAGGCTCCAGGGGGTGGCAGTATTTGGAGATTTGCCCTGAGCCCTCCAAGGCCTAGGGTCTCAGTGCCCAACCCCAGCCTCACCTACTACTCACTGTAAGACCTTGACCAAATTGGACAGCTTGTCTAAGCTTTGCTGTCCTTACCTGCAAAAGGAGGTGTGTGTCCCCGCTCCCCCACCCCCAGCAGTGATCTAGAAGTCTTTGGTGGGAAGGGCTCTACTCTGGTTGAAGGACAGGCAGGTAGGGCATTTGCCTGGAGGCTGGTTTGGCACTGCAAGCACATTGCTCTTACTAAGCATCAGTGTTGCTTACAGGTGGCTGGGGTTTGATGCAGACTATGGTGGGGGACTGGGGTGTCTCTTAGCACCACCCCTGCCTACATGTCAGGGTTGTAGCAAAGGGGGTGGAGTCTGAGTCAGGTTCTCAGCCAACACTGACCCAGCCTCCGAACACCCTTTCCCTGGGGAAGGGGGAGCTTGTTGGAGACGCAGATGGGTTGGGGTGGGGCCTCATATCTGAATTTGTAACCAGCTCCCCAGAGGGTCCTGTGGAGAATGACGAGGCTGAGCATCACTGGTCCTGGTAGAGGAAGCACTCAGCTCCTGTGGATTCTGTCCCTCTCCCACACCTGAACCTCAGGGGCTCTCTTGTCACAAGATAAGACCCTGCCTGCCTTTACCTCCCTCACACACACCCCTCACCCCAGCCCCTCCACACACCACACTGGGGCTGTTGACAGGCTCCAAGAGAATCCTGGGCAGTCAGCAGCTGCATGAACAGGGAGAAGGTGGCCATCACTGTGAGGAAGTTACCCCTGTCTGGACTACTGGCAGCCAGGGAATGATCAGTGGGCCATTGTGATCCTAGGCCCAGAGGGCTTCTCATGCTGGACCAGTCGGAAAATGGGGAGGGGTGGGATGGGGAGGGACAGCTCCTCTCTACCATCCATTCTCTGCCCTTCCCTGGGCCTCAGTCAGCAAAAAAGCCTGAGAAATGAATTCCTTCCTTGGGAGTGGCAAGTGTTCTGGGCAGGACATGGCCACCATCCTGTACTCCCCTTCGCTGGGAATTCTCCCCACCATTGAGCTTCAAGGGCACAGCCAGGCCCTGGCACAGCCTCTCCCTGCCTCTCCCGGCCTCCCCTCCCACTGCGTGCACGCTCCTGCTCCAAGGAGACGAAACTGCCAAGTGTGGGAGGGGCGCATGGGAACTCTACCTTCCTGATCCTTTGGCGGCAACCTAGCCAACAGATCCTCCTGCACCCCATCCCCCTTGCGGTTTTCACTCCTGTGGGTGGGCTTGGAAACCACTGCCCTTCCCACTGGGTAGGGTGACTGTGGGCAGTGGCTGAACCTCTGCTTCCTCATCTGTAAAATGGGGGCGATAGGACCTTCATGTGGATATGAGGATTGAAAGGCATGAAATTAGGATGGGGTTCTCAAACAGGAGAATGGGGTAGGGAGGATGAGTCAGAAATGCAGGTTCCTGGGCATCGGCCCCAGCATTCCAATTCACTGAGTTCTGAGCCCAAACTTGAGGAAACATCGGATGCTAGGAGAGGGGAGCCCCTCACCCTTCGCTGTGTGGGCCAGTTACCTTGGAGCTTCCCAAATGCCCCCAAAGCCCAGGCTACCCCACCCCCGGGGACTTGCAAAATTGGAATCTTGGGAGTCTGCCCCTGCTGTCCATTTCCAGCAGGTGGACCTAGCTGGCCAGTTGGCTTAGACTGGAGCCTGAAATGGGCATTTTACTTGAGCGCCGGGGGAAATGAGAGGAATTTCCTCTCGCCTCCAGACAGATCCCAGCCAGGTCCCCAGCCTTAAACAGAAGCGCCAGCATTTTAGAAGCCTGCGAGGCTTCCCTGAGGATTGCAAATTGAAGAGGTGGGGGAGGGGCCTCCTGGAGGGCACCTGGAGTTGGAGTTGGGCCGTAGCCGGGTCCTGAGTCTGGGTTAATTCCTGGCAGGGAGCTTGGGTCTAGGGCAGGGGCAGGCTTTCATCGCAGGATCACACAAATACATATTATTTGGGGGCCAGTTTGGAGAGGGGGGAACTGTCGAGGAAGATACGTTAAGAGGGTAACATTTCAGTAGGGACTTAAAGGATGAGTGGGCATGAGCTAGCAGGGCCAAGAATCGAGGGGAGGGGGGGGGAGCCCTGCTAGCAGGGGTGGGGAGCGGGCTCCTCAGCGGCAGGGCCTGGGTTCTAGCAGCCAACCTCCAGGGCCTGTTTCCCTGTTTACAAAGTGCGTGGGAACCTACCTCGTCCTCCCGCGTCCGCGGGGTTGGGGGAAGGCACCTAGGAAAGGGCACGAGCAGCCTCTGCAGCCCCTCCGGTCGGGGCGGGGCGGGGCGGGGCGGGGTGCTGGCGGGCGGGGCGTGCGGGTGGAGCGGGACGGGACGGGAACCCGCGGGCGGGCGGGCGGGCGGGCGCGGCGCGCAGTGCGTGCGGCTGCGGAGCGCGCGGCTCGCCGGCCGCGGGGATCACATGAGCGGCGGCGTGGGGGCCCACCGCAGCCCGCTCGTGGGCGCCCTGCAGCCGCAGCCCCGCAGCCCCGCGCCCGCACGCCCTAACCATGTCTATCTGTTGTTGCTTCTTTTTCAGGGACTATGGCAGCTCCAAGAGGAAATCAGGTAAGGGAGACTCCCTCCGGGCGTTTTCCCCTTCGGCCTCCCCTCCCGCTTCGTGCACGCTCCTCTCCCACCCTGCGACCCTGCGAAGTACTTTCCTAGGGGTCGGGGGTCCTGCGGGGTTGGGGGGCTCCCTTCGTGCCCCTAAGATCTCTGGTACTTGCGCCTTCTCCGCCCTCCCCCCAGCCCCTCAGCTGCCCCTGTGGGAACGGAGTGGGTGCATGGGGAGTGTGGGGGTGTCTCTGGAGGGGCCGAAGTCCCCACAACGTTGGCAGGCGATCCTTCCCCGCCTCCCCCGGGCTGCGGTGCCCACTGCGGGGCTGTGACTGCTCCTTGGGTCCTTCCCTGGTGCGGCGGGGATGGGAAGGTTAATGGAGACGCAGGGCTTTCCCCGCGGGACTGTGGCGTCCAGGACTGGGAAGGGGTCGCACCTGAGTGACTGAGTTCTCACGCCTGCAGCGCAGCCTTCCTCCTCCCCATCCCCCTCCATCCCCCCTCCCCCTCCGGCTCTGAGTGCGCTCTCCTTGCCGCGGTGGGGGGGTGGGGGGAGTGCTAGGGGCCCCAAGCGCCCCGGCCTTGGCCCGGCAGTTGCCAGGGCTCACCCCGAGTTTGCCAAGCGGGTGGAGACAGGGAGAGAGGCGCAGCCGGTGCTCCACGGGGGCGCTGTCCACTGGGGTCAGGGAAGGGTTCTCCCCGGGTGGGGCAGGCCGGGCGAGGCGAATGCCTGGTGTGGGTGGGGTGTCCTTGATGGGGGGAGGGTGGTCCCTAGGGGTTAGGGCTGTCTGTGTACAGATGCGGGGAGGGCGAGCGCACCGGTCCATCCATGTTGGCCTGTGTACTGCCTGTATTTATGGGGGCGGTGAGTGATGGGGGTGAAGCAACCCTCTGAGGAGGTCTGGCCCTTGGGGATGCGGGAAGTGTGTATAACCACGTGGCTCACGTTAATGGTTCCTGTGGGCGGCATGTGTCCCAGTGCCCTGGCCTGGATGAGCAGAGGTGTGTGTGCCTGTGTGTGATGGATGGGGTGGGGGGTGGGGGTCGGTGTGCTTGCCTAGTGTGTGTTTCTGAGCGTGGGTTTCTCTGTTCTGTGCGTACAAGAGTTTGCTCATGCGCTTATTGGGATGTGGAAAGTTGTGTCCTGGGTGATGTACCGGGGGGTATGTGTGTATGTGGGGTTGAGTGGTCTGCATCGTTGCATGCTATGAGGCTGTTTCCTTGTGTGGGTGCACAGATGTTGGGTATGTGTGCCAGTGTGTTGGGCTCTGTTTGGTTGTGGGTCGGAGCCTGTGTTCATGTGTTTGGTTCCCTGTTTGGGGAGGGGGGATGTGGGATGAGATGTGTGTGCTCGGCCCTGTCACCTGGGCAGGGGATGTCGCTGCTGTGCCCGCCCACTGATGCAGAAGGCCTTTCCTCCGTGACCAGGAGGGTAGGCTGCCTTATGACCCTGAGGAGTTGCAACTTCACCTCAGCTGTCACTTGCGGTCACAGCCCGGAGAACTGGGAAGGACCTGCAAACCTGGGCCTTTGTGTGGGACAGCCCCCTCCCCAGGAGACTTGCGCTGGGCCTCGGACCGTAGTGTCCTGGTTGAGCCTGGGCTCAGAATCTGGCAGGTGTGGCCTTAGGCAAGTTTATAACTTCTTCAGTTGCCTCATTTTCTGTCTATCTCACATGTAGCACACGATAACTACAACAGAAGTGTTAGTTTCTCATCATCAGACGTTCTGAAGCCATGGGACTGGATGATCCCTTTTCCACTCTGGGCCTCAGTTTCCCTCTCTGAAGTCAGGGGCTGGACCAGATAACCCCTCAAGTCCCCTTACCCCCAGCCTCTGAAGCTCAGATTCTGTGCTGCTTCTTAAGCAATGCAGAGCCCCAGCCAGGGAAAACCTCGCCCAGTTTCTCTGCCTTCCGCTCTCAGGCCGGGGAGAGGATGCATGGAGGAATTTAATTTACGCTGGTGTGCTTAGGATAATGGCCACTTAGTGTCGTGGGTGAAGTGCCAGCTCTGGAGCCAGACGGCAGGAGTTTAGAGCTTGGCTTTCCTCCTCTGAGACCTGGGGCAGATACCTTACCCTCTCTGTGCCTGTTCTCTCATCTCTAAGTTGGGGATAATATTCATACACATTGTCAAAAAAAATATTCTCACACATTGTAATGGTTCATTTTACTTAATTTATGTGTCAACTTGACTTAGCCGTGGTAAAGCATTATTCTAAATGGTTCTATGAAGGTGGGTTTTGAATGAGATTAACTTTTAAGTTGGTGGACTTTGAGCCTGGCCAGTGTGGCTCAGTGGTTGAGCATCAGCCAATGAACCAGGAGGTCTTGGTTTGATTCCTGGTCAGGGTATATGCCTGGGTTGTGGGCTTGGTCCCTCTTAGGGGCATGCAGAAAGCAGCTGATCGATGTTTCTCTCTCATCACTGATGTTTGTATGGCTCTCCCTCTCCTCTCTCTGAAATCAATAAAAAGTTATCAATCAGTGGACTTAGAGATTACCTTCTATAATGTATGTTGGCCTCATCTGATTAGTTGAAGGCCTTAATAGAACAAGGACTGACCTCCCCTGAGCAAGAAGTCATTCTGCCAGCAGACTGCCTTTGTACTTGAACTGCAACTCTTCCCTGAGTATTTAGCCTGCTAGCTCACCACATCAGATTTGGGGCTCACCATGCCTCCACAGTCATATATTATATGCATACCCTGTTCTGTTCCTGTGAAGAACCCTGACTGATACACACCTCATATGGTTATATGGTTATATATATCTAATCTAATAAAAGAGTAATATGCAATTGACCCTCATTCCAAGACACCTAAGCCACGCCCACCAGCCAGTCAGAGCAGCTGTATGCAAATTAACCCAGCCAAGATGGCGGCCAGCAGTCACAGAGCTAGAGCAAACAGGAGGCTTCTGTTATGGAGGAAACTGCCTGCCTAGGCCAGCTGGGCCTCTGCTCAAGGCAACAATGTTTCAATTATAGAAGCCATGGAGCTGAAGCAAACAGGAGGCTTCGTTGCCTGCCTAGGCCTCCACTCAAGGCAACAGAGTTTCAATTATAGAAGATAAACAAACCCCAAGGCTGATTCCAGCCAGCCTTGCTGGGATGTTGGGTCAATGGGAGCTGTGGGCAGCCTGAAAACGGCCCTCAGCCCCTCACCCAGGCTGGCCAGGCACGCAAGCAGGTGGACATCCCCCGAGGGGTCCCAGACTACGAGAGGGCACAGGCTGGGCTGAGGGACACGCCCCACAGTACACAAATTTTTGTGCACTGGGCCCCCCCCCCAGTGTGTATGTGTGTGTGTATACAAACTTAGAACACTGCCTGCAACCTGGAAAGCTCTCCCACAGTGCTAGCTAGCTACTGTTATTATTTAATGAGCATTTACTGTGTGTTGGCAACCTTACAAATGTCTCCTCATTTGTTGCTCAGAGCCACGTTGCATAGTGGGTGGGTGGGTAGGATTCCTATTTTGCAAATGAGAAACTAAGGCTCTGAGAGGATGGCTGCCCAAAGTCTGTGGCAAAGTGAGGATTTGAGTCCAAGTTTAGGATTCTACCCTGCTCTGTTGTGAAGCTCACGAAGCTTCCCAGGGTCCCTTTAGCGAGGGACGTTTGCATCGAGAAAATGGATGCTGCCATCACTTTCACATTATAGGCCCCAAAGCCCCAGCTCCTAGGAGGGATCTTCTTGAGGACAGATTTGAAGCCAGACCTAGGGAAGGTAGAGTCCACAGGAAGAAAGTTCTCAACACAGCCTTAGGGCAGAGGCAGGTGACCTTGAAAACAGCCTCAGATTTCTGCTCCTTCCTGTATCTTCCCCATCTCCCATCCACCCTGTTGCTCAAGCCCAACATCTAGAAGTCACCCTTGACTCCTTCCTTTCTCTCACCTGCCAACCTGACCTCCAGATCCATTCAGTTCTCCCACCTCCACCACCAGCCCCTGTTGGAAAGCCTCTCATCTCTGCCTGCCCACCAGCTCCCTCCTTGGCCTCTCTGCTTCCACCCTTGCCCTTCTACCCTTTTATCTACACCACAGCTAGAGTGAGCACTCCAAAACACATACCAAATAATGAGCTTTTCTGCTTAAATGCCACCAAAGGCCTTCCCGTCTTAACCAAAGAAAACTCCTTATCAGCCTACAGAGTCCTGTGTGCTCCCCCCCTCCACAACCTCCCCCCTACACACACCCACACTATCCTGCCCCGGGCTCCTACCCTCCTCTCCCCACCCCATTCCCACTCCAGCACTCTCTGCTCAGCCATGCCTTAAATACATCGTTTGTTCTCTCTATATGGCCTTTACACTTACTGTTCCCTCTGCCTAGATGCTATTCCCACATAACTAGCTTCTTCTTAAGACTTCTGCTTAAGTATCACTTGGGAGAAGCTGCCCCCATCCTCCACTGCCTAACTGCCCCCTCAACTCACCCTGCTTCTTCCCTGCACGTCACTGACCACACTCTACTTACCTCTTGGGTTTGCTTGCTTTCTTTTCTTTTTCTTTTTCCTTTATTTCTTTCCACCACCTTGAGAGTGAGGACCTTGCTGCAGGCCTCGCACCAGCTCTATGCCAGGGACTGTGTCAGGTGTTGAGGTTATAGGAATGTGTCTGCCTGCCTTCGAGGGGTTTGCAGTCTTCTATGGGTGATGAGCTATATTTACAAGGATGTATATTGATGGAGGGAATGACGTGGTTACCTGAGGAAAAGCAGTCCAGGCCAAGGGCACACACAGCGAGTGCAAAGGCCCTGGGGTGGGAGCATGCTGGCTTGCTCGAAACAAGGCAGGGAGAAGAGGGGAGGTTGGGGGGGGGGTAGGAAGTGAGAGCAGAGATGCAGCTGAGAGTAGGGAGAGCAGCGTAGACACGGGGGCCTTGCAGGCCATTTTAAGGATTTGGACTTCTACCATGAGATGAAGAGCCACTAAAGCAGGGGTGGGAACCTTTTTTCTGCCAAGGGCCATATGGATATTTGTAACGTCATTAACTCACCCCTAATGCCTTGGCAGGGCCAGACCAAATGATTTCGAGGGCCTTACATGGCTCAGGGGCTGGACATTCCCCACCCTGCACTAAAGGGTCCTGAAGAGGGAGGGAGCTGTGATCTGACTTAGACCTTAGAAGCATTTTTGTGGCTGATGCGCAATGGGACGGCAGTTGCGGTGGGGGCGCTGGATGTGATGACGGTGCAGGCTGTGAGGGGGAGTGTTACTGGGCACTGGGAAGAGTCAGGTTGCCTGAGCTTCCAGTCTTGGGCCCACATGTTGCTGGTCATGTCACCTGAGCTCTGTTACCTCCCCTGTTCTGTTGTGTTTGTCAGGGGTCAACCAGAGAAACAGAACCAGGAGGAGCTATACCTGTATTCAGGGATTTCTGCAAGGATTTGGCTGACTAGGCAAGTGTGAAATTCAAGGGCAGGCTGGGGTTGTGGTCCACAGGTGAAATTTCTTTCTCTTTTCTTTTTTTTTTTTCCTTTGTGCAGTTTCTTTTTTAGTGAAGCCCAGCTCTGCCCTTAAGGCCTTTCAGCTGATTGGCTCAGCCCCATCTATCCCCCCCAAATATCTAGATAAGCTCACTGAAAGTTAAGTAATTATGGACTTTATCACATCTGCAAAATATCTTCCCCAGCAACACCTAGGTTAGTGTATGGTTGAAAAACGGGGGACTGTAGCC
>PVJC01008192.1:0-49178 GCA_004026665.1 Murina feae | reverse complement strand
CCGACCCCCTGCCACCTCTTACCCACTCCCCGATGCCCCGCAAAGGGCCTGGACAGCTGCCAAGCAGGCCACCGACCCCCTGCCACATCTTACCCACTCCCTGATGCCCCGCAAAGGGCCTGGGAAGCCCACCAAGCAGGCCGCCGACCCCCTGCCGCCTCTTACCCGCTTCACGGTGCCCTCCAACCCTGCCACCTCTTTCCCACTCACGGGTCCTGGGTCCTGCGCTGTCCCGCCCTGCAGCCGCTCTGTGTACTCGGGAGGTCCCTCAGCCCGGCCTGTGCCCTCTTGCAGTCTGGGAGCCCTCGGGGGACGTCCACCTGCTGGCGAGTCTGACCAGCCTGGGTGAGGGGCTTTAAGGCTGTCCACAGCTCCCATTGACCCAACGTCCCAGCAAGGCTGGCTGGACGCAGGTTCTGGAGTTTATCTTCTATAATTGATACACTGTTCCTTTAAGCCGGGTAACGAACCCTCCTCTCTGCTTCACCTCGCAGCGTCTATAATGACACAATGTTACTTAGTGGTGAGGCCCCGGCTGCTCTTTCCTTCAGCTCCTGAGGATTCTATGATTGTTATATTGTTTCAAAAGTGTGTTTCGCTAGAGCCAGTTTAATTGGAGCTGAGCTGAGCGGGCGCAGCTTCACTTTCGCTTCTGCCGCAATGGAAATGGCCATTTACTCAGGTCCGTGAGTGGCGACTGCCATGTTGGCTGGGCTAATTTGCATACAGCCGCTCTGATTGGCTGGTGGGTGTGGCTTACCTGTCTCGGAGAAACGGTTAATTTTACTATTTCGCTTTTATTAGTTTAGATAACATGCTTGTTATTGGTGCCAGAGAGAGCTTTATATGTATTGTGCATGCACAAGTCAACATTTATTTCTAAACTTCCAGAGCATGTCATATGTACCAGGTGGTTGGTTGGTCGGACAGACAGATGTACAGTGGGTCACTTAGCCTTTTATATATATATATATAGATAGATAGGTGTAGCTGACATGGTAAATTGATCCAATGGGTTAATTATTTATTGCTTTGTACCACATTAGCCCATAACACAGAAGCTTAAAACTACAAATAGTTATTAGCTCACAGTTTCTGTGCCTCCTAAGTAGATGTGGCTTATATGAGTGTGTTTAGCTCAAGGCTGCAGTCAAGCTGTTGGCCAGGGCTTGTCACCTAAAGCTCAACTGGGCTAAAAGGCCTTCTTCCAAGCCACTCACATGGCTGTTGACAGACCTCAGAAGATGCATTTCCAAGCTCACATGCATGGATTGCCTCACAACGTGGCAACTAGTCACCCATGTCCAGCAATTCATAAGGACAGCAAGAGAGAATACACCCAAGAAAGAAGTCACAATCACTTTGAAACCTAATCTCAGAAGTGACATGTCAATAATTTTCCCATTGTTTCTCCATTGGAAGTGTCACAAGGCCCACACATACTAAAAATAAAAGAATTGCACAGAGACATGAATATTAGGCAGTGGGAATATAGGGCCATATGAGGGAGTTTGCCTGTTACATCCCAATTCCCAAACCCCTTTCTCTGAGGCCTTATTCCAACAGGGAGGGACCGTGTTGGCATTCTGGCTGAGGAGCCACAAGCCTAGTCTCCCTTGTCTACCTGGGGACGTGGTAGTCTTGCTGATTCAATCCATAGTTCTTCCTTACTGACTCCACTGCCATGTGAACTTGACAGCTGAAAATATAGTAGCCATCTGGCAACCAGAAGGAAAAGGCCAGAAGAATTAAATCACCAGTGGCTCTCATGTCACTAAGGTGGTGAACAAACACCAACCAACACTTACCTCGAACTGCTTGCTTTGTGAGAAAAGCTCCTATTTATTTAAGTCACTGCATTTAGTTTTTCTTTACTTGAAGTATAAAAGCATCCCTATAGCATGAAATAAACCATAGATATAAATGTGACTTTGGAGAGAAGTGAAGAACCTGGGATGTGACTTACAGATAGCAGAAATTTTTCTAATTGTAATAGGCATTCTGATTACTAATTGTAATGGGCATTCTCATAATTAAGTTTTCTGTCTTTTTCTTTTCTTTCTTGGTAGGCTTGTAAAGTTAAAAAAACTTCCTTCACATCTGAAGGAGCACTCAGTTCATCCATCTGCCTGACAAATGGATTCCACCAAACCTTCATATATTAATGAATAAAAACACTGACCTGGCTGCTGTGATAAGCTAAAGATTGTTCAGTTCTCTGCTGCCTCCATGTTGGAATTAAAATCCATGTTGGAAGTAAAATCCATGTTGGATCTTGGCTGGCCTGTGACTTCCAATGATCAAGGGGTGGGAAGAGGTAATGTTTTTGCAGTTCTGCTGTAAGTTTTAAGAAGATATGGTAGTTTCTGTTTCTATACTCGTAGCATTTAGACACCAGGAAAGGCTATGGAGCCCAGGTGAGGGGCCCGTGGAAAGCTTTGGGAACCAGAGGTCAGCTGTGGGCTCACAGAATGCCAGGCCAGATCATGGCTAAACCCCTGGGAACCACATAATCACGGTAAACAGTGAAACATTGTTTTAAGTTATTAGGTTTGGGGATGGGGCATTGTTTTATTTTATTTTTCACTTATCAGTAGACAACTGTGACTGCTAAAGAGTGAGGCCATGACATGCAGAGACTGGATAGACAAGATCAAAAGAACAACAACAAAAAGAAGCAAACTATGCACAAATCTAATATAATAAAACAGTAATATGCAAACTGACCATTACCTGAGACACCTAAGCCACACCCACCAGCCAAGCCAGGCCTCCCGGTCAACCAGAGCGGCTGCATGCAAATGAGCCCAGCCAAGATGGAGGCCGGCAGCTACGGAGCTAGAGCAAACCAGAGGCTTCTGTTGCAACTGCCTGCCTAGGCTGGCTGAGCCTCTGCTCACAGCCAGGCCCACCAGCCAATCAGAGGGGCTGTATGCAAATTAACCCAGCCAAGATGGAGGCCAGCAGCTATGGAGCTAGAGCAAACCAGAGGCTTCTGTTGCAACTGCCTGCCTAGGCTGGCTGAGCCTCTGCTCACGGCCACACTTACCAGCCAAGCCATGCCTCCCATCCAATCAGAGTGGCTGCATGCAAATTAACCCAGCCAAGATGAAGGCCAGCAGCCATGGAGCTAGAGCAAACCAGAGGCTTCTGTTGCAACTGCCTGCCTAGGCTGGCTGAGCCTCTGCCCACGGCCAGGCCCACCAGCCAATCAGAGTGGCTGTATGCAAATTAACCCAGCCAAGATGGAGGCCAGCAGCCATGGAGCTAGAGCAAACCAAAGGCTTCTGTTGCAACTGCCTGCCTAGGCTGGCTGAGCCTCTGCCCACGGCCAGGCCCACCAGCCAATCAGAGTGGCTGTATGCAAATTAACCCAGCCAAGATGGAGGCTGGCAGGGCAGCTCTGCACTGGGAGCCTCCCCAGCCAGCATAGCCAGGGGGGTCCGGCCTGGGGCCTCCTTGGGGCATCCACTGCCTGGCTCTGCCCCCCAGAAGCCCCAACCAGGTGTGTGGGAGAGCAGGTCCTCCATGGAGACTTGTCGGAGCAGCCTTCCTGGGTCCACTGCTTGGCTCTGTCCCCTGGGGGCCTCCGTGGGGCATGAAGGAGCAGCTGTCCTGGGTCTGCTTCCTGGCTCTGCCCCAGGGGCCTCCTCGGGTGCATGCGGGAGTACCCGTCCAGGGTCCGCTACCTTCATCTGCCTCCCAGGGGCCTCCACAGGGTGTGTGGGAGCATCTGCTGCACAGTGCAGAGAATCTGAAGCCAGTCCACTGCCCGGCTCCACCCTGGGTGTGTTTGCTCAGCAGCAGGGCCCCACCGAGGGATCTTACACCAGCGTCTGCCCCTGGCTCGCTACCCAGCTCTGAGCCAGGTGTGTCCTCTCAGCAGTGGGGGCCCACCAGGCATGTGCGATTGTGGGTCCTCTGGTGGGAAATGTCCACACTTGCACTCACCAGCTCTCCCACCCCCGAGTGCACAAACCCTGAAGGGGCTGTGGGCAGCCTGAAAATGGCCCTCAGCCCCTCACCCAGGCTGGCCAGGCATGCCAGTAGGTGGACATCCCCCCCGAGGTGTCCCAGACTGCAAGAGGGCACAGGCCAGGCTGAGGGACCCCCCACCCCCGATTGCACAAATTTTTGTGCACCAGGCCCCTAGTTGAAATATAATATTGCAGAGTTACAGATCCCACCAAAGGAGAACACTTTAAAATGGCAAATTCCAATATAATTCAAGTATAAGATAAAACAAAAATTAAGAATTAAAAATGCTAATGTTAATTTTCCTAAATAAAAACCAGGGTGGACATGCACATTCTAGGGTAAATTTTTCAAATTTAAACGCAGTTTATGGAAATAGCCAAGAAGAGGGAGAGGATGGGCTCTCCTGTGTGAATATGGGACAGGCATCTCTGGTTATACTTTCCTAAATTTCACAAGAGTTAAAATCATTGACTTTCTCAAAGGTTCTCAGTGAGCTCAACTCAGCGTTCACTCATGCACTGTGAATACACATAATAAATGCAGCCTTGGTTCATTCTGTTTTAGCTTCATGATTTTAATACAAATAAAATATCCCATTGTAGAAAGTGTTTTGCCTTAATTTATATCACACCAAGAAACTATTTAAGCCTGAGAAAGTTTTAATGCCCTGTCCAATATCTCAGTCACTAGCTGTATGTGGTTATTTAAATTCACATTAATTAAAAGTCAATGAAATTAAAAATTGAGTTCTTCAGTCACAATAGCCACATTTCAAGTGCCCTACTTGAGACAAGTGGCTACAGTGTTGGGTGGCACAGATAGAAGACATATCCATCCTCACCGAAGTTCTACTGTGCAGCTCTGATAGAGAGATGCTGTCCTCCAAAAGTATTCTTTGATTTTATTATTGGTTCAGCAGCTATGTTGAATTCTACATTTAAAAACAGTTCAGATAAGTCAACAATCTCTGGAGGATTTCTAAGCATCCTGAATTTCACAGGGTAACATTCAAATGTCTCATACACAACCCAAAATTACTTGACATCCAACAATCAAGAAAATGTGAAAATTTTCCAGGGTTAAGACATCAACAGATGCTTAGATTTGGAATTACAAAAGATGTTAAAACCAGCTATTATAATCATATTTATGAGGGAAAATTAACAATCATGAAGTGAATTATAAAAATAAACAACCTCAGAGGGAAATAGAAATTATGTAAAAATGGAAAATTCTAAATGAAAAAATAAAATGAAAAAAGTCACTGGATGAGTTCAATAGTAGAACAGAAATTACTAAACTTGAAATAGATTAATAGAAATAAAACATATAGGGGAAAAGCTAGGAAAAAATAAGAGAGTGGGAGGCTTGGGAAAATGCCATGAATGTACTGCCTCCATGTCAAAGAAATCACATTCACACAGAAACCTGTATGCAAATGTGTGAAGCAGCTATGTTCATAACCACCCCAAACCAGAAATGACACACATGTGCCTCAGGTAAGAGTGGAAACAAACTGGTTTATTCATACATTGGGATCCCCAGTAATGAGAAGGAACTCACCATGTACTGAAACATACCATATTTTCTGGCGTATAAGATGACTTTTTAACCTAGGAAAATCTTCTCAAAAGTTGGGGGTAGTCTTATACACTGGGTGTCGTCTTATAGGGAGGGTGCTGAAACTTCCAAGCTGGAATGGAATATCTGCGGTTGTCGCATATGGTGAGGGGAGCTAAAAAAGGCTGCACTTCATTCATTTCAGTGGAACCGGACAGAGACCGCAAGTATCTCCGGTCGGCTCCTTTTTGTGCCGCATAAGGTCTCTGTCTGGACTTTTTAATCCAAGAAAATTTTCTCAAAAGTTTGGGGTTGTCTTATATGCCCAGTTGTCTTATACGCCAGAAAATACAGTATCCAATGGGCATCACTAATCCATCTACTGTGGGTGAAAGAGGGGGCTCAAATGCCATGTCCTGTGTGATTCCATTTACATGACATTCTGGAAAACACATAATTATGGAAATGAAGAATAGATCAGTGGTGCCAGAGACTTGGGATGCAAGGAGTGGTTTTCTGAAAGGGGTACAAGGGAATTGGGAGAAAGAAATCATTCTGTATGTTGACACAACTGTTCATCTGTCAAAACTAATTTTAATGTGTGACGTGTTCTGTTGGGCATGTTGGACAGTGTTGAGCTCGGCTGTATTTGAACTGAGAATGAAGACAGAATTTGTGATTCAGTGTTCAGGGGATACAGTCAAGGGACAACAAGCTTATCATGAGACATGGGGTAAACAGTGCACCTTTACCTGACAGGGACCAGAGGTCTTCTGAGGATGAAAGAGAAGTAGAGGAGCTTTTACACAGAAGGAGAAGAATTAGTAACCCTACACATGTGGTCTGATGCTTCTTAGGACATTATCCACTGAGCAGAGTCAAGGCACTTGCTCATTTCCCAGGGTAACTTCCAGCTGCCACCCAGTATCATCAAAAAGTTATATGCTTCTCTCATTTTTTTCATTCACAAATTTCACAGTAATGTATTGAAAATGAATTCCTTCTCTCCAGAAAAAGTGATATACTTTTCACAGCTTTCATGTTATGGATCTAGTGTTGGAGCAACCATAGAGGAGGCCACCAGGATTATGGCCTCAGCAGCTGCCTTGGGCAGAAGGACAGAGGACACAGTTATGAAGTTCAACAAATCTACAGGCAGTGGTGTTTTCTTTGTACATGGAATAAAGTGACTCATGTGTAGATCTATAAGTAAATGAAACATTTCTACTATTTAAGCCACATTGTTTTGGAATAATTTCTGATACAGATACAGTCAATGGAACCAGCTTCTTGGGTCCTCTCTTCTAATTTCCAGATACCTAGTGCCCTCACGTTCTTCAGATATCTTCCAAATGCCTGTCACACCACATATGCTTTCCCCACATGCCCCATGGAAATACTATCCCTGCACACTCCTAAAAGCTTTGGTAGCATGTAAGAAGAAGAGAGGTCTTGTCACTTCCAAGTCACCATCTACCCACCTTCCATTCTACTCATCTCATCCATTAACTAGGAAGCAGCGGCCACACGCGGCACCCTCAGCCTTAGCAAAGTTGGTGAATCTTTATCTCAGTCACCCAGAGCCAGCAACAAGCCACAGCTGGAAAGCCCCCAATTGCTTAGCTAATGTACCACTCTTTCTCCTTAAATTATAAAGTAAACTGTTTAGGATACTTATTGAAATACCTTTTCCAGTGTTAAAAAAACAGAAAGGTTTTTTTGAGAGAATGAAAATGTTTAATTCAGAAGTTTAGTAATCATGCTAAAAATTAAATTACCTTTCATGACAAACAGATTTGTGGGGAAAGGAGATGGGGACACAGTCACTTTATAAGTAATTTATTAGTCTTTACAATATTGAAATTACTGTCTGAAAGATGGACACAACCAAGCTAGCAATCTGTGAGCCAGTAAGTAAAAATAAGTATTTGACAGAATTCAACTACCCTGTTTGTTCTTTGGGGTTTAATTTCCTTTATTTTTACTGAATTCAGTCAAATGGGTTTGTATATGTCAACACAATCTGAGAATGTATCTTCACAAGCCCAAAATTAATCACGAATCACTAATTCAGAGAAGAAAAAATAGAAAACCAGATGTTCCATCATGGTTTCACTGGGTCACTTGTAGGTTGAGGCAGAACCTCATGGGGCAGCAAAGACAAAAATGTCCCATTATAGAAATCCACAAGCCACAGTCCCCTTTCAAATATTTTCTAGCATCATTTTCAGAAGATCTTGATAAAAGCAAGAAGCTTGAGATTCAATAGATTATTGTCATTTTATAACTTTTCATGACAGTAAATGGCCTGGTAAGCTATGATTTCTACAGTTATGTGGGATGAGGGCACTTGAAAGTCTTCCCAAATAAACTATAACTTGCCTCTAAGGGAAGCAGCCAATTTTCCTGGAAGCCATCACAGGATTAAAATAGAGGTCCTGACATCATGGGATAAGGGAAAGCCACCATCTCCTGAACTAGTTTACCCAATTGATAAGTAAAAGTGATATTTGCTGTGCTGCCTTTACAGTGATACGAGAAAAAAATCACTTAGTTTGTTGGAAGAAAGATATTTTAAGATTTAAAAATAAAAACTTTTGTTCACTGTATAAAATATACTACACATTACAGTTGTGCATGTTTTAAAATAAGCCCATGAAAAAAGCCTTGGGATTTTCAGTTTATCAGGTTATCTGGGTGTCTGTATATGTGTGCATATGTGGTGCTTGTAAGAGTTTTGGTTTTCTTGACTTGCAGAAGAAGAACCAGCTGCTGTCAAAATCTGTCAAAACTGTTTAGGTATGTGAACCATCATCAAAATTCAAAGAAAACAGTGTTTTCTAATGAGAAGAGGCAACAAGAGCCTGAGAAATGGAAAGTGTTTTTTGATTTGGCCTATACAGGAAAAATAAAAATTTAATGCTCCCCATGTACTGTAGAAACCATTGTGCACAATGCAGTGCTCATCTCGAGAATCAAGGGAACTTGTCACTTCTCAGCAGTTTCCTCAAGGGCTTTCAAGAATTTAGAATGAAATACACCACCTTTTACTAAGAACCTGCTTCAGCTATCAGCTAAGGAGTTACTGAAAAATGACGGTTTACCATGTCATCCATCTGGGAAGACCCAGAGTTTCCCAGCAATTGAGCAGATTTGTCTCTACAGTGCATAGTGGTATAAAAATTTTCTTTTTCTTCTATAGGCTAAATCAAAGAATGCTTCCCGTTTCTCAGGCTCTTGTTACTTCTTCTCATTAGAAAATGCTGTTAATTCTGGTGATGGTTCACATACCTAAAACAATTTTGACAATTTTTGACAGCAACTGGTACTGTTTCTGCAGTCAAGAAAACTTCCAGGTTCTGGAGCTGGAGCAATTAAGATCATTAAAAATACTGAAAAATTCTTTAGAAAAATAAAGGTAGTGGAGCTGAGGCAGTACTTGTGAGCATTAGAGACAAATGGGGGAGAAAAGAGAGAAGTGGAGAGGAAGGGGAAAAGAGAAAGGAAAAGGGAGGTGGGCTCTATACCATAAAAGTGATATTAACTTAGAATGTGTCTGACTTAAAATTCCTCCTCTTCTTCCTATAAATTAGAGAGTTCCCCAGACCTTAGTGGGATGCTGAAAATGCACTGAAGAGCACTTTGTGAGATGTTAGTGATAGCATCCACTACCAACAACAACTTATCTGAGTGGAGGAGAGGTTAGTGGTATACTTGAAATCCAGTTTCCATGTAGGTGAACTTTCAACCTCAAAATATTCAAATTGTACAGCAGGTCCTCCCATAATGTCATTTAGTTCAACCTCATTTTGTTATAACATTAGTGATGAGAAAGGAAAATTTATTCCCTGCTGGGGCCACAGTGTATGTGTGGAGTTGGCACATTCCCTCATGTCCACATGGATTTTCTATTAGACTCAAGTTCCTTTCCATGTCCCAAAGTTGTGCACATAAAGTGAATGGCATGACTACACTGTTCCATCTGAGTAAGAGTAGGCATGTGTGACTGGACCTGGACATTTTTTTTATTAATTTTATTTTTTTTATTACATAAAGTTTTACAAAGATTGGTACATATATCTCTTTTTCCCCCTGCCCTTCCACCCGCCTCCCCTAACCCCCAGTGTTTTGTGTCCATTATTTATGCTTAAATGCATGCACCAAAAGTCCCTTGGCTGATCTGTTACCCCCCCCCCCAATGTTCCTGTCCTTGTTGCTGTAATTAGACAGTCTGTTTGATGCTGCTCTGCCTCTGTATCCATTTTTGTTCACCAGTTTATAATGGTTATTATTATCCATAGAGGAGTGAGGACATGTGGTATTTTTCTTTCATTGACTGGCTTATTTCACTTAGCATTATGTTCTCCAGCTCCATCCATACTCCTGCAAATGCTAAGAACTCCTTCCTTTTTACAGCAGCATAGTATTCCATTGTGTAGATGTATCACAGCTTTCTAATCCATTCATCTGCTGATGGGCACTTACGCTGTTTCCAAATTTTAGCTATGGTAAATTGTGCTGCCATGAACATAGGGATGCATATGTCCTTTCTGATTGGTGTTTCTGGTTTCTTAGGATATATTCCCAGAAGTGGGATCACAGGGTCAAAAGGGAGATCCATGTTTAATTTTTTGAGGAAACTCCATACTGTCCTCCATAGTGGCTGCACCAATCTGCATTCCCACCAGCAGTGCACGAGTGTTCCTTTTTCTCCGCATCCTCTCCAGCATTTGTCGTTTGTTGATTTGTTGATGATAGCCATTCTTACAGGTGTGAGATGGTACCTCATTGTTGTTTTGATTTGCATCTCTCGGATGATTAGTGACTTTGAGCATGTTTTCATATGTCTCTTGGCTTTCTGAATATCCTCTTTTGAAAAGTGTCTATTTATGGACCTGGACATTTTTGATACTGCAATAAGTAGTTCCTCAGCCACAAGCCAGGGATAGAATTAATATAATTCTAGTGTTACCTAGAATCATAAAAGAGATATGAGAAATCACCAACAATAATCACAAAGCCAGGTAATCATGTCCTTCACTAAATTTACAACTCCTCCATTTTTCAAAGAGCATTGCATAAGCTCATTTTCTATGTCTCATGTGGTCACTTAATCTCAGATTACTACAGCAAGGATTTTGGCATTATAATAGTCTAAATATTAACCACAACTCTACCATTTGAACTACTTTCACCCATGAGCTTGAAGTTTGGGTATTTCATTCAAACTGCACAAAAGTCAGTCATCTATGGCCTCCACAACTTCACCATGGTTGTGGACTGTTTAGTTTCAAGTAAAAAAAGAATTACTTAGTCCTAGCTGGTTTGGCTCAGTGGATGGAGCATCAGCCTGAGGATCAAAATGTCCAAGGTTTGATTCCAGTCAAGGGCATGCATGGTCCTCACTAGCCCAGGCTTTGGTCAGGGCTCGTGCAGGAAGCAACCAGTCGATGTTTTTCTCTCACATCAATATTTCTCTCCATCTTTCCCTCTCCCCTTCACTCTCTCTATCTAAAAATCAATAGTAAAATATCCTTGGGTGATGATTTTTAAAAAATAGAATTACTTAATGATAGTCAGCACAGAGAGTCCCTGGAGCTTAGTGGAATATAAAACACCCTGGTTCAGCTTACAGGCAGAATTTATACCTGCAATACCTTCCCCAAGCTCTCCATGCTGCAAAATTCTACACGTGAAGTGCATGCATTCCTAAGACAACAATTACTCCAGAACTAACCATGGATGGAGATGCCATAGTTAACAAATAAAAATCTAGTTGAATTTGAATTTTAGATAAACAATGGATACTGTTTTAGTACAAGTGTATCCCATGCAAATAATCTTCTGGGTGTTGCTGTTGGTGGTGATTTTAAAATTCTTTAATGATGAAATTATTATATATGTCTCCTTTCTCCCCTGCCCCCCACCTTTGTCCTTTCCACACCTACTCCTGCCTCCCAGCATAGGCCCTCGTCCCCCCTACTGTTTATGTCCACTGGTCAGGTTTATATGCATGCATACAAGTTCTTTAGTTAATCTCTTACCCCCCGCTCCCACCCTCCTCTGCCATCCCTCAGAGGTTTGATGATCTGAGACATAGAAACATTGAACAAACCATCAACTTTTTTGTTGTTTATTCAAAAATAAAATTTACCTGGGTATCCTGGGTTTTATTTGTCGGCCCTTATTCTGACATTTAAAATAGTTTCGTATATATTCAGTGCTCATAACAAGCTAGGTATATCTCAAACACTTGATATTATCAAAAATATAAAAATTAATTTATAAATGAAAAATTGAACTACTTTATGCAAGTCTGAAGAATGATGGATTATAACAGTAACAGCTGCTATTGATTGAGCACTTAGTTTCAGGCAGTATTTTTACAATAAGGCAAATATTTTACCCCTATTTTATTGATAGTCTTCCTTGGTCAATTTTGGCTCTATAGGCACCACCTAAAACATTGAACTTTTAATCCAGTACTTAGGCAGCCAAAGCCTTCTTTGCATGTTTGGAGCAAGACTAATGTTCCATCCAGTGTCACCATCCTAGCTGTGCCCAGCCAGCATCATTTTTCATGGAAACAGATTCTACACCAGTTAGTTATGTCATCATGATAGCTAAATATGTTGTGTTACTCCTTTGAAAGTATCTATACATGTGACAACCCACATCTAATCTAATAAAAGAGTAATATTCAAATTAGGTGTCACTCTGCTACACCTAAGCCATACCCACCAGCCAATTGCCACGCCCACCAGCCAATCAGAGCGACTATATGCAAATTAACCCAGCCAAGGTGGGGGCTGGCAGCCACAGAGCTGGAGCAAACAGGAGGCTTGCCTGCCCCAGCTATGGAGTTCCTGCCTGCCTTGGCCAGCTGTGGCCTCTGCTCAAGGCAACAAAGTTTCAATTATAGAAGATAAATAAACCCCAGATACCTGCTTCCAGCCAGGTTGGGCTCAAGGAAGAGCTGGGAGCCTGGGTTGTCAGAGGAAACCTGACCTGGGCTCCAGTTAAAGCAATAAGATTTCAATTATAGAAGATAAATAAATCCCAGATACCTGCTTCCAGCCAGCCTTGCTGCAAACAGCCATCAGCCACTCACCCAGGCTGGCCAGGCACCCCAGGGGGAGACACTCACCTTGAAGGGGCTGTGACCAGCCTGCAAACAGCCATCAACCCCTCACCAGGCTGGCCAGGCACCCCAGTGGGACCCCCCACCCTGATCCGGGACACCCTTCAGGGCAAAACAGCCGGCCCCCACCCATGCACCAGGCCTCTATACTATATAATAAAAGGGTAATATGCAAATTGAACCACTGGGAATGACTGGGCCGTCCCCCACCCATGCACCAGGCCTCTATACTATATAATAAAAGGGTAATATGCAAATTGAACCACTGGGAATGACACACACTGACCACCAGGGGGCAGATGCTCAATGAAGGAGCTGCCCCTAGTGGTCAGTGCACTCCCACAGGGGGAGCTCTGCTCAGCCACAAGCCTGGCTGATGGTTGCCAGTACAGCGGTGGTGATGGTGGGAGCATCTCCTGCCTCCTCAGCAGTGCTAAGGATGTCCGACTGCAGCTTAGGCCTGCTCCTCACTGGCAAGTGGACATCCCCTGAGGGCCTCCAGGCTGCCAGAGGGATGTTTGACTGCCAGCTTAAGCCCAATTCCCTGGGGAGCAGGCCTAAGCCAGCAGGTGGACATGCCCCAAGGGTTCCCAGACTGCGAGAGGGCACAGGCCGGGCTTTGGGACCCCCCTGAGTGCACAAATTTTTGTGCACCGGGCCTCTAGTATTTTAATATTTAAAATATCAGGCAGCCACATGAATTTTTACTTTTTTTTTTTTATCTGATTCTTGGAGGCCCTACATTCCAGATGCAAAGAATTTAGCAGACTACACTCACAATTCAAGCTCCTTTGGGATGCATGTGCTGTTTTGTTTGAGAAGGATAATTTGGACTTCTGAGAAAATGAGAGAGAACTCTCTCCCCAGACCTCCCTACCCTTAACCACTAAACAAAGACATTGCTATACCCACAGCCGTTCCATCCTTAATCACAGGAAGGTCAACCCAGCAAGAAAGGGTGAAATAAGTAAGTGTCCTCTTTACCCCAGGAGGAAAATTCTGGTTGTGTTGGGCCAGCTCAGCCAAGGGTTCAGTAAGCCTGAGGGAGGCGGGGATGAAGGATGCAGAAAAGACAGATAAAGGGAATAAGCTGGATCTAGGTGGATCTTCCTGTGCCTGGTTGAGGCCGCAGAGAGAGATCCAGACAGCAAGATGAGCCTTTATTTTATAGCCAGAGGTAAACAAGGTAGTGGTCACCATAGTTACAATGTTCTTGTGAGTTTCACTTGTTTCGGAAACACTTGCTGCATCTCCCTCAGCCATTAGCTACCCAGATAAGATCCAGAGAGCATCATAAGATCAAGCCTAATTATGCTAAGAGGGCTGTGCCTTCTAATCTGGGACTTGTTTGTGGCTTTGCCAACCGGTCAGTCTGAGGCTTAACCCTATAGCCACTCCCTACACTGGTGTTGGATTCCACACAGCTAGTGCTGAGATGAGGAAAAGAGTAGACAACACAATAACTGCATCTATTAGATATCACAACCCCAACTCCCCTCTTGTTCTACCTTCACTCTAACATCTAGAGGTAAATCACAAGGTAAAGGAGCTACCTTCTCCGCCAAAGCAAATCTTCCCTTTAGTTTGCTCAGACCACTCACACAGACTTGGACAAATTTAGAACCTAGTTGTCTGCTACAACTTGTGGAGTTCTGTACCATTTGAGAACTAGCAGGTGGTGGAGTCACTCACCCACCAGCAGTTAACAGCACATTGTGTTCCAGTCTTGTCTTACCCAGACTGTAATGGTGTCAGAGAGCTTGGCCTCTTGCACAGAAAGCGACATGTGTGGGATGAGGTCACATCTTTTCAAAACACCAGAAGGCTTCTGACTGGCCAGCATGCAGTTCAGTTTGCCTGGCCAGCATGGTTTTCTGTGGGTGCACAACTCTCTAAATTGAGAAGAGGAAAATTATAGAGGAGAGGAGAGACAAGCAACTGGCTAAAAAAGAAAAAGAAAGAGGCCAAATCTTTTCTCTCTTTGTCATAGCATTGCCATCTTCCTGTAGTCCCAGGTAAGCAAAAACAGAGCTTAAAAATTTTGCCATTTGTAAATGAACAGAGAGTGTCCAATGAAGTGCTTTCTTAACCTCTGCCACAGAAATTATTGACAGCTAAATGCCTTGGAAATTCATAAAGGGGACATTAATATGCAATCTGTCAGTTTAGTCTTTATTGGAAGGTGCTTAATGGGATTTTGTGTTCAGCATTATGAACTTTGAAGTACTCAAGTTCAATTTCACCTGCAGAGCCCCATCTGTTCTTACTTCATACTCAGAATTTCCATCTGCTCTCTTTTAGGCCTGTCTAATGGGATGCCCAGTCTACCTCTATGACTTTCCCAGATGCTGAAGTCATGGAATTTTTATGACATTAAAAAAAACAATAAAAAATTGGTCCTTTAAGTTACCTGTGTAAATTAATTCCATTGTACAATAGGGTTTCTTGAACAGTATTTTCCAGAATGTCTGTTAAGAACGACTACAGGCATGTGTTGGAGATAGTTTGCTGCTCATCTACAAGTTGAATTCAGGGACTATAAGTAACAGAATGGGATAAGAGAGAGATTCATGCTCAGACCCTTTTTCCTAGCTGACCAGCTCAGTTCTTTTCTAATTCCAAGTCCAAACCATAATGCTTCTTTGGACTCTAGGCTGAATGAGAGCAAGATGAATTTCGCTATCATTTTGGTTGTCCAGCTTGCCCTGACTTAGAGTTCAGAAGAGCTAAACTTTGTCTGAGAGGCAATGAGGGACAGCCCAGACCTGTGAAGGCATGGGAACAGGAGCTCATTGGAAGGTGGCTGGATCATAATATCAGAGTTTGAGATGTCCTCATGTTGGTGAGTCATTCTGCTCATTTCAAAGCCTCCAAAAAGAAGTCCACACTGGAAAAGCAAGGACATTCCATATAAAGTCTGGGATGATTACTAGTGGGACCAAGTGAGAGAGAAACAAAGGAAGAAGCTAAATAAGGCCATCATGAAGGACTGGAAGATTTGTGGAAAAACATTTAGTGTACCAAAAGAGACTTACCAACTATTCAAAAGGTCTCAGAATTAGAACTCTGGTTTACCTAACATTTATTTGAGGTGATGATTTATTTAGCATACTATGTTTCAATTTCAATAGCAGCTTTAAACAGACCATAATGTCATAGACCACTTAGTCACAGGCAGAAGAGAGGTGAGATTTGGAGAGACCTGAAACACTCTCAGAAAGTCTCCTCTTTGCTGATATGCCAGCTGAAGACTCACAATTTGGGGTTAACAGATGTGATGAAGTTGCCATATTTTACTCACTGTGCATTTAAATTAAAATGTAGTGCCTGGCCTTTAAATCATATCATTGGAACATTCTTTCTGAAGCAATAGACAGCTTTTCACAGATTACAATGGACCTGTCTCCATCAGTGCTCCCTCCTGCTCATTTCCCATGTGTATGGGTTAGGGTGTCTAGCATATCTTCATGTTGGGAGGTGGAGTCCTGTCTGACCTTGTGTTGGTCCTCAGGGGTGTGTTGGTGACATCATTGGTCTTCAAGGTCCTGCCCCTCATTCCAGTTGAGCTCTAATTTTATGGTGAACTCAAAGTGAGTCATGGGTTTCAGTCCTGCTCTCAGGACCTTGGGCCCCTGCTTTCCTTGATAACTGCCCTCCTTCAGCCCTGTCCTGGAAAGCACTGGCCTCACCTCATCAGGATCCAGAGCTGGCCCTAGTTACTTTGCCTTTGAGCACATGAGAGGACATGCTCTTCTCTGTCTCTTCTCATTGAACTTTTTTTTTTTTAACCTATGAAAGGTCTTGCCTCTGGTATCTCCTCTGTCAGCTTAAAGGACACATTTTCTTCATGGGAAACAGATTTCTGAGAGAAAGAGTCCAAGATGGCACTCAATATGCTATAGGAATGGAGAAAAGAATTTAGGTAACTTTCTCAGGTCACAACTAGATTTGGAGTTTGGGAAACTACTGAAGCAGTCAGTACAAGTAACCAAAGAAAAACCAATTTTTGTAACTAAGAGCATAAAGTGCATCACTTTGGTGCCTTAGTCACTTACCAGAAAGATAATTTTCCCTTACATTATTGTCTGCCTAAAACCTTAGCCATGTAAGATTGTGTCTTTTTTCCCTTTCTGTAACAATAGACATGCTAGAGATCATGTTCTTTCTGTGGAACAAGAGATTTGATGAGATCATGCTGAAGACATGCACTATATATCAGGAGATCCATATCCATATCTGGCTGGACTTGTGGGTTCTTTTCTGTCATAGCAGTTCAAACACTTTAGTGAGACACACTTTTGAAAGTTTATCTCTCTTAACCTCAGTGTTTGGATGGAAAGTAACAATAGTGTCAATAACAGCAAGAAAATCAAAACAGAACTTTGATGGGATTGCAGCTATTTGACCAAGTTTTTCCAACATTTGAAATGTCCTTCACTTAGGAGAGGACAACACAGCAGTGCCTACACACATGAATTATGGAGTCTCTGTCACTTTGATGGTTGGGATAAAGTAAAGAGAAAATTTAAATTGTGGAGCTTACCTTCAAAAACCCACAGGGCTTCAGTGGAATGGGATTGGAAGTAAACAAGAAAGAATGTGAAGAAGTAAGGACCTCCTGAAAGTAACATGCAAATGCTGTCCCCAGTTCTTCTAACTTCTGTGGTGCACATACAAACAAAATCTTGAAGTATTTGTCAAAATATTAAACCTAAAGGAGTAATGTCTTAATTACTCACTACTTATTATTTTTTCACTCCAGGAAAACAGCTATCCTGCAGCTCTAGATTTAGAATCAGATAACTGTTTGTTTAGAATTTTACTATTACCTCCACTACCATCACATACTCACCTTTTGACCTGAAGATTATCAGCTTCAGTAGGTACCTGTCTCATGGTGTTATTGTGAGGGTTAAATGAGAGGGCAGTTGTGAAGTGCTTAAAAAATGTCAGTGCCTGGCATTAGAGAGTGCTCAAAAGACCATCTATTATTTTATCTATTTAAAAAAAATTTACTTATGTAAATCAATATTTTGTAACTTAATCTGGTCTGTCTTCATCTGTCCAATTTATGCACTAAATAGAACACTAAATGAGATAATGTTTGGGAAAGAGATGTCATGGCACCAGGTGCCACACAGAGTCCAGCATGGTTAAGCAATCCCAGAAGTACTTCACTAAGTGCCTGAGGAAACTGAGGCCAAGACTCGGGCCTATTTGGATCACAAACACAGGATACTTTACAATTAACTATTTTGATATTTGCAGGTAGTGATCAAAGAATTAAATTTTTTTCCTCCTTGTTCCTTTACAGGGAAAATGAATCCTTTAAGAAGGCTCTAGTGACATATCATGAGGCATCTATTCATGATGAGTCAGGCACAGAAGGGTCTTCTGTAATCAGTTAACACTCTTAAGCGAGGCTGAGCAATAGGACCCATTTGGAAGGCTGGGGTGGGGAGAGTCAATTCAATCACTATGTACACACGGTTTTGTTTTTGATGCTGTCATTTAGGATGGAATCAGGCCACCAATTACTTCCAAATACAGGAGAAATTTGGGTGATATATTCATCTGTCCATTAAGAACTCAACTCACTAGCTACATCTTCAAACACATTTAAACTCTTCCAGAAAAGCCACCTGAGCTAACATTGAGGTCCCACAGTCTAGGAGAGATGAACTTTTCAAAACAGCATCCAAAGCTTTATCCCCAACACCTCACAGGCTGCAGATATGGGACTGTGAGCCTTTGAGAAGCTATTGAGAGAAAAGCCAGTTTGTTTGACTCTCTGTTCTTAAATCAAGTACTTATTGAAGCTCTGTCCAACCCAAATGACCCTTCTAAATCCCTTCTAAATACTTCTGTGTGGCTTCTTCTGCACAGAAAGAACATATCAACTCTCATGGTAATAGCAAAATCAGTCAATTATTCAACCCTTCAATCATTTAAAAATATAAATTTATTAAACATTTGAAGACAATTATTGACATTAGATAATGAATTCTTAATATATTAACTCTAGAAACTTAGAAGTCCCAGAAGTTAGATTTCAGAGGATTTAAAGAGAATTCTTTATCAAATGTTTTAACATCGCATTCTTTTTAAAATGGGGACTTTAACCCTTTTGAGATCATTTTGCCTGAGTCATTGTCATGATGAATGTCTGCTTTAAAATGGTTTCATCTCATCCACCTCACTAGGTAACACTGAGGAAGAGGGTTGGTCTCTGCACCACTATAGTAACCTCCCACTTTTCTGCAACCAAATTGCCTGTGTTCGGTTTCTAAAAATAAGTGTGCATCTTACATTCAGATGGCAATTCTTTCTATGGCACATGAGAGTCTTTCAGAAACTTTCTGTGCCTTTCAGAGGTAGCTCATCTATGGTTCTGTTTCCACTCCTACCTCTTATGTCACATTCCATTCAAACCCTCATCTATTTCCAAGAATTAGATAGAACCCAAATGTCTCCTATTTGAACCCATGCCACCACTCCCCCCACCTTCTTCTGAGAAGATCCTCAAAGAGAAGACCCAATCCCCACAGTGCCTTACTGTAATTCCTCAGGTCCAAACTATATCCACTAATCTAAGCCATGTTTACTATCATGTCATCAAAATGAGAAGAAGAGATATGAAATTTTAAATGTGATCATCTATACCAGGCTTGATATTAGGACCTAGTAGGGAGAACTTCCTCCACAAAGCACAGAAATTAAATGCTGACTAATACAAAGATCACAGTTAGGCCATCATCAAGAAAATATCAAACATAAAAGTGACTAGGGTGTTGAAAGGTTATAACTGTTAACATTTTGTGGAGACCTTCACTTTTACCAACACATGGAAAAATGCTGCCTGGTTATTTGCAGAAACAATACAGAAATTCCTTTGGAAACAGTAAATAATTGCAAATCTAAATGAGTCACCTTTGACACACAGGGAATGGCTTTCAAATTCATTTGAACAATGACATTACAGCACACTGCCTTGAAATCAACAACAGATCACTGAATTCCCATGACTCAAATCATAAGGTATAATTATTTTAATATTCCATTTAAAAGACATCTCTACTATGTTAAAATCAAAGGACTCAGCTTATGCTTCAAAGTAAGGAATGTCTCCCTTTTGTTCCCAGATAAAAATAGCCTAATGAGTTATGGTGTAGGATGAAGAAAAATGTATTCATACCACCAGCAGCATTATTGCTGTGGTAATAATAGTGTGTACTATCACCACTGTGAATTTTGGAGTGTTAATATACTCAGGACACTCATTGAATGTCCATGTACATCAGATCTGCTCTGAATCTTTGCATGCACTGTGTTTAAGTCCATCAGGATCCTGCACAGTAAAGAGTATTCTTCCCACATCATAGATGTAGGAAACTAGGCATCAGCAAAGCCAAATTGCCCAGTTAATACTGAGACCTGATTCCAAAGTCCTTGAATTTCACACTAACATTTTCCAAATGAGTAAATGGCTGAGTATAAAACCTCAGGGAAAATGTTTCACATCAACTCAAAAACATCAGACCTCTCCACAGTGTAGAACCAGGAAGAGTAGAAAATTAGTCATACCAACACTTTCTCATACATTTCTCAAATAAAACATTTTTCACTGACTGATGGATGTCATGAAATAGGGAGGAAATATCACAAATAATGATGTAAGTGAAAATAGGTATTTTTCTTTATATGGTTAGGTGATAACTCATCTTACATAAGGACAATCACCAGTAATTATATTTAAATAGAAGGGGCAGTTTTAAGTTATCTCATAACCCAAAAAGAATAAGCCAAAAATATCAATGCATTCACTTGAGGAAAAGAAAACATTTTCAAGTATATTAAGAATAACCTTAAAAACACAACCCCAGTCATCAAACCAAATCTTTCACTTTCACATTCACTGAGTTACCATCTCACAAAAATCGGATTTTTTTTTATAAAAACAAACAAACAAAAATGAAGCACAAGCAAATCAAAGTCTGCATCCTCCTAAAGCCATGGTTGCTCCTGAGCTTTGATGCAGTGGTGATTTGGATTATTAAGCTGGAGAAGTCAACACTCACCTGCCAAGAATGATAACCTATTGAAATAACAGGAAGTGAAAACAAAGGCAGGGCTTTAGTGCATAAGGCACAGGAGTAAATGAATATTTGGGCCTAGTGACCCCACAGGTTAAGCTCAGATTTTCTGGTCACCCTACTTTGACTATGATTTAGTCATCTGACCCTCCTGGTTACTTCTGAGTCAATGATGAGAAAACTCATACCTAATTCCAGGGCATAAGGACACCCAGTGTTCTGATCTATGGGGCTGTTGTTAGAAAGACAAGTAAGTATTTGAAAATGTCCAAGGACCTAGTGATTTGCACAGTAGTTCTTGGTGACCTCAGAAAGTAGAAAAGGTATTCGGTTCTTACATTCAGAGTTGAATTACCACCAGGAAAATAGCCAGGGTGATTTGCTCTCATGTTGTCAGGCCTATGAGCAATGTTTCTAAAGGAAGCAAGATACTCTGGACTTCACTTAACCAAGAAAAGAAAAACAGAGAGAAAGACAGAAAGTAGTACCAGGAACATTTTCCCTAATTTTTCTAGAACTTAGTTCCTGGTTTCTCTGCCATGTTCTAGACTTTTTGTTTCTTTTTGAAGAAGTCTGTCTTCATTAAACCTGTTCCACTCAGTCTTTCTCAAACTTAAGAAAAAGTGTCCTCACCTAAAACTTCTACCCTTGAATTCATCCCCTTTCTTACCCTCAAATACCCTGCCCCCAGCGTAACTACATAATGAAGAAAACCAATAGCAGCAACCTCAACAAAATACTTAACATTCAGGTTCATGCCCTGAATATTAAGAATATTTACAATAACCTATCAAAATAAATTTATGTAAGAGATATAAACTTATGAAAATGCATTGAGGGAGAATTTTTGATATTATGTTTTCTTTAATTTGAGGTCTTCAGGACAGAGTTCTAAAGAGACAGAGTTCTAAACCCAAACTATCGTCTTGTGGAATCCTCATCGGACCTGAAAGAATCACAGAGAGCCTGAGTGAGTGAAGATAGATGTGCACCCATCCAATCACAGCAGAAACACACAGGAGAAAAATATTTGTAAAGCCCAGAACATTTCAAAAAATAACTCAAAAAAAGAGAAAGCAAATGAATCCACTAAATACATTCCATCTACCTAATGAATGATTTTAGTTTTGCCAGTTTTCTCTAGCCATAATCAATTCAGAACCACAAAAATGATTCTGAGTAAATAGACATAATAATGTTTTTATTTTAACAATTCATTATTCTGTGTGAATTCCTAACTGAACTATTTCACTGACCACAGTCACTGCTAAGTCTAGTGAAAGGAAATTCTTATAGGGCATTACTATGAGCCAAGTTCTTGCTAAATACTTGATGTGAATGCACCCTAATTGTTTTTTGGACTATGAGGTAAAGAATGATTCCAAAACATGAGAACAGGAAATTTGTACCCTGAGTCTGGTAAATAGAGGGTGGAGGCATGGAGGGCAGAGGGTTCTTGTTGAAGTTCATGGAAGCTGAGTTTGGACATGTGCCTGGAGGTTAGATTCCTGGGCTCTTTAATGTTTATCCAGGAGTGGTTATGCCCAATGTCAGAAGGAACTAAAAATTAAGGGTTTGATATAATACAAAATCATATAAATAAATGTGGGCATTGAGTTCTCTTTAATTCTTCACTATCAGTACTGAAAAGTCATTGTTTTCATCATGGTCATGATGACTTTATAAAAACAAAAACAAAAATTTATTATACCTCTTCTGTGAAAGGGACACAGAAAACTTTTCACTTTAAAATTATTTTTAATTTTTAAATTACATTTAACTTACAATACTATATTAGTTTCAGGTGTACAATATAATGATTAGATATTTATATAACTTGTGATGTGATTCCTCCATAAGTCTACTACCATACATAGTTATTATAATATTACTAGAGGCCCAGTGCATGAAATTCATGCACAAATAGAGTCCCTAGGCCTGGCAGGGTTGATCAGGGCCAGGCCAATCGGGGCCCGAAGGCCTGGTGGGATTGTGAGAGGAGGTAACTATCCCTGGGCCAGACACAGAAGGAACAGATGCTAGACGCTGATGCTGCCTTCTGTACCTCGCCATCCCACAGTTCCCCGCCTCCCCCCCTCCTCCTTCCCTTGGTGCCACACTGCTACCCAGGGAACTGCTGGCTGGAGGAGGGATGGGTAAGGGGTAAAGGAGATGTTTCAATCCCCAGTTTGGAACATGCAGGAGCAACTGAACTCCCAGTTCTGCCATCAGGGCTCCAGCTCATCAGAAGACAGTCAAGCCAACAGTGCTGGGCAGGATTGCCCAGGAGGCTTGCTTTGTCAATGTTAATGGCAGAACAAAAGAAGGAAAACATACTAAACTCAAGAAGAAAAGAGACCAAGTGTTCTTGTCAAGAAACAAAGCAATATTTTTTGTTTAAAAAAGTGAATGATTCCTGGAGAATAAAATATCTAATATTTTGCTGTGTGTGTGTGTGTGTGTGTGTTTCACTTGTTTATTTGTTTTACTAATTGGTAAGTATAAAGTATTCTGAAAATTAAAAATACTAGACAGTGCTTATTGTTCTTACATTAGTATGGAAATGGTATTTTCTAGAAGAAACAATTAAGGTGAGTTGTTTGAACAGAAGATAGTAGTACTTTATAACTTTTTTTTCTCCTAGATTAAGTTTAGTATATTATAACTTACTCAAAAAAAAGAAGGTTTTAACCTGACACCCTTATTTGATGTGCTTATCTTGGTCACTAAATGTTAATATCTACAAGTTATATCTACAGGTTCTGCTTCAATTTTAAGTAATTATCCTGCTTTTACCTCAAGTGTCTTCTATCTTATTAAACCTGTGTGAAATGCATAGTTACGGTGTAAATGAGATAGTTCTGCCAGTCTTGGCAGGACCATCTCATAATACCATGGGCTCCTCAAGGGCAGAACTTAGTTCACTGCTCTTTCCCATCCCAGGCCTAGTGCAGCACCTACAATGGAGCAAGAGGTCCATACATGGTCACTGAATCAGTCACAGAGGAACATCCTAATCGTGTCAACCTCACATTGGAAGGAAAAAGCAAATAGTTTCCAGGTACTGTTTCTTCTAGCTAAGGCTTTGGATAAGACCCCAACATCTCTTCTTAGGATTTCCTTATTACCCCCAAGTTCCATCTTCAACCCCCTCTTAATCGCAACTCACTAACAGACCAGAGCAATATTTTTGTGGTGCCACCTCTTGAGGTCTTCGCATTGTCTTCAGAACCACTGCAGAGTTTTTTTTTCCTTCCAGTTAGAGGACAGGTTTATAATAATGATGTCCCAGGTGAGATAGCATATCAAGTAAGGTGTCAGGAAGGGCATGTGAAATGTTCCCCTGCACACAGGTGTTCATAGCAAAAGGAAGTTGTCAACACCAAGAACATACTGAGAAGAGACCCAGTAATTGTCAGAGTGAACATTTGTGTTGTTGCAACAGGAGAAAGAGAGCAGAGAAAGAGGGGTGGGGGGAAATACATCTCAGTCACATTTCAGCACCAGGCTATGGGCTTGAAGGTCACACACAAGAGGCTGTGTGCCATCAGATTTTGCTTTCTCCTTACCTTATTCCTTCCAGAGGTGATTTAATGGACAGCTACACTAATGTGGAGCAATGCCAAGGGGGTGAGGCCTAAAATCTGAGCTATGGCTCCTATAGGACTATACCGTACTCTGACCACTTGATCTGCTACCACACAAACCCCACAAACACAAAGACTGTCCAATATTTGTGGAGACTTTCAAAATATTCAGTCTCCTCCCTGCTCTGCTGTTCCTGATGTAGAGAAGAGAAAATCCAGCTGAGATCCTGCCAATGAATTTCCCTCAATTACCAACTGGTGAAAAGGTCCTCTCACCTTCTCTTCTTTCTCCACCTTGTGCTCACAAGTTGCTTGCCCTGTCTCTTTCCATTTTAATGCTGTTTGTTTCTGAATTGATAAGAGCACAACACCTCTCTGTATATACACTTGCTTGAACACACATAGAAAACACATTGGTTTGAACAGTGCTTTTGTCAGCTGACTGAATCAAATGTGCTAAGGGCAGTTCTATCATGGTGGCCATGACCAGAGTTCTGCCCACTCTGAGCAACATGGCAGCAGTGCTGTGTCCTCCTGATGTATAAGAATACCAGGCCAGGATGGAAGTCCAGTGCTTGGTAAAAAAATATTCCCAGAATATAGCAGCATGAAACAACAGACATGCTTCTATCCCAGAATATAGCAGCATGAAACAACAGACATGCTTCTATGGGTCAGCAATTCAGGAGCAACTCAGCTGGGTGGACCTGGCTCAAGTTGTAGTCAGACTGAGCTCACAAGTCCTGCTGGCTTCAGCATATGCTGTTAGAGAGCGGGTTGAAGTTAAAGGGCATGGGTCTAGAAAAGTAGGTCCTCCCCAGATTACATTGCTTCTCTGGTGTTCACTCTGTGGCCAATAGGGGCTCTTCTGGAAATAGAAATCACCATGTGCATATGGAGAAATAAGTTGCTGGCTCTGTGGAAATTGGATGAGGAGTGGATTAAATAAGAAGGAAACTAGGACAGCAAGATGGCGGCATAAGGTAAACACCATAAATGCAGCCATACACAACTATTTCAGAATAACCACGAAAAGAAAACACAGACACCACTCACACACACAGGAAGGCTGGCTGAGTGAAAATTCTACAACTAGAAAGAAACTGAGACTCAGAGGAGTGGCGGAAGCAAAGTACAGAGGTATGGAGGTGCGTGCACGGAGCTCAGGGAGAGGGCTGACACCGGAGGACATGGTTCTTTTTCAAACCAGAGAGAGCCACAAGCTCCCGGCGGCTCTAAACTCCAGTTCCAGGTGAGTTTCTGAGGACCCAGATGCATACCCAGAGAAGGGGGACTGACTGGCCCTGGGAGGAAATCTAAAGCAGGTTTCTCTCAGCGTTGCTTGCAGCAATTACCGTGGGATACAGAGACTCAGTGTCTCTTAGCAGAGGTCTGAGAATTGGCCATAGCTATTTGCTCCACTCTGCAGATTCCTCGAGGTCCCGCCCCTCCCAAGCTGCATCAGAGGTTTTTGCATATAAAAGGCTGAGTAGCCTAAGGCAAAGGCTAAATCAACACCTCCTTAAAGATACAAGAGCCAGCCTCACCCAGTGGCCAGAGTGGGTCCATCCTAAATAAAACTCAGATCCACAAGAAGCACACTTGGGGCAGACACAGTGAGCACAAAAGCCCCACTGAAACAATCCTTGCCCCATAAGGGTGTCTCCAGCACAGAAGTTCTCCCACTGTAGACACAGCTGATTCTCATAACCAAGCGGCTTAGAGGTTAATTCCTCTCAGTGATCACCTAACTCAGAAAGGGAAGCAGCCAAAATGCGGAGACAAAGAAACAGGTCACAAATGACAGAAATGGAGGAAAGAAAACGACAGGATATAGAGTTCAAAACCATGGTTATTAGGTTTTTCAAGAATTTTCTAGAGACTGCCGATAAATTTAGTGAGACCCTCAATAAATCTAATGAGATCCTCAAGGATATGAAAAAGGACCAACTAGAAATTAAGCATACACTGACTGAAATAAAGAATAACATACAGAGATCCAAGAGCAGACGAGAGGATCACAAGAATCAAGTCAAAGATATGAAATATGAAGAAGCAAAACCCACCCAGCTGGAAAAGCCAAAAGAAAAAAGAAAAGAAAAGAAAAAAAGAATTAAAAACTATGAAGATAGTGTAAGGAGTTTCTGGGACAACTTCAAGCGTACCAACATCAGAATTATAGGGGTGCCAGAAGAAGAGAAAGAGCAAGATATTGAAAACCTATTTGAAGAAATAATGACAGAAATCTTCCCCCACCTGATGAAAGAAATAGACTTACAAGTCCAGAAAGTGCAGAGAACCCCAAACAAAAGGAACCGAAGGAGGACCACACCAAGACACATCATAATTAAAATGCCAAGAGCAAGACAAGGAGAGAATCTTAAAAGCTTCAAGAGAAAAGCAGTTAGTTACCTACAAGGGGGCACCCATACGACTGTCAGCTGATTTCTCAACAGAAACTTTGCAGGCCAGAAGGGAGTGGCAAGAACTATTCAAAGTGATGAATAGCAAGAACCTACAGCCAAAATTACTTTACTCAGCAAAGTTATCATTCAGAATTGAAGGTCAGACAAAGAGCGTCACAGACAAGAAAAAGCTAAAAGAGTTCATCACCACCCAACCAGTATTATATGAAATGCTGAAAGGTATCCTTTGAGAAGAGGAAGAAAAAAAAGGAAAGTAAAAATTATGAACAACAAATACATATCTATCAACAAGTGACTCTAAGAATCAAGTGAATAAAAAACCTGATGAAAAGAATAAACTGGTGAATAGAATAGAATCAGAGGCATAGAAAGGGAGTGGACTGATAATTTTCGGGGGTTAAGGGTGTTGGGGGGTGCATGAAAAGAATGGACAATAATCGTACACCTATGGATGAGGACAGTGGGGGGGCAAGGACAGAAGGTGGGGTGGGAACTGGGAGAAGGGGAGCTATGGGGGATAAAAGAGGAACAACTGTAATAATCTGAACAATAAAGATTTAAAAAAATGCAAAAAAAAAAAAAAGAAGGAAACTAGGTCTCTAATGTTGGCCTATGGAGAAATGCAAGACAATGCAAAGCATTAAGACTCCATGATTAGATATTGTAGGTGAGGAAAAGAGGATAATCTCAACAAAACATACCCAATTTGACACATCCACAGAAGCCCAGCATTTCTTAAGTGTCTTGTCAAAGATGATGTTTCTGGGCTAGGCCTTTGATTACCAACTAGGCACATGTCACTTGGTCATGTCCCTGAAACCTTGTGGGGTAGGAGTAACATCTTAGTGGTTGCTTATACATTTCTTACAAATGTCCTAATAAAACCACATTTGTCTATGCAATTAGTAAAGTAAATATTTAATTTGGAGCTAATTGGGAAAGTGGAATTTTCTGTGGCGAATCAAAGCTGTCACCAGGACATGGCAACTTGGGACAATAGCCTTACTTCTGAATTTGGAGAATATGGAAGTGCTGGGCTCAGAGAGTGACTCAGAATGGGAAAAGTGAGATTCATCAGCAAAGGCTGTGCAGCCAATCCTTCCATCCCACCACTGCTGGTACCACCTGACTTTACTGACCCTAACTCGGCTCTCCACTCTGCAGCCCAGCCCCAGCTTGCTGTTTTCTACATAAGATTGCCTTTGATACTTGTGATTCTGTTTTGTTTGTTTGTTTCTAGAAAAAATATCTGGGGTATGGAAAGCATGATATTTTATTTGACCTGTACACACAGCCTCCCAGGAATGACCTTGGAGCCTCCACTACCCTATCAACTAAGACAGTTTCTGGTGAATGAAGACACCAGCCTGACACCACTGAATCTCTTTAATGAAACAATAAGTACCTGCTGCCAATTCTTACTCTCTTTTTTTTATAGGGTAAGGCTTAGTATTTTTTATAATAATTTGTAATATTGACTACATAGTGAAATGACAATTTTTGAATATATTGGGTTAAATAAAATATAATATCAATCTCACCTCTTTTCCCACTTTGTTTACTGTGAATTCTAGAAAAAATTTTATTGAGAGATAATTGACACACTAGTTTCAGGTGTATAACATAACAATTCAATGTATGTAAATATTGTGAAACTAGAGGCCTAATGCACGAAATTTGTGCAAGGGGCTCGGCTGCCTTGACCCCCACCACCACGGTGGCTACCTCTGCCTTGGCCTCCACTGCAGCAGCTTCATCCAGAAGGTCATCAGAAAGGATGTCTGGTCTAATTAGCATATTATACTTTTATTATTATAGATAATTACTTCAGAAAGTTTAATTAACCTCTATCACTTCATATAGTTGCAAATTTGTATGTGCATGATGGGTCCCCCTTTTAGTCAGTCTAGCTAAGATCTGTGACTTTGTTGATCTTCTCCCAAAAAACAATTTTTGGTTCCATTGATTTTTCTCTCTTTTTTTTTCTATATTCTTTTTTATTTATCTCTGCTTTCATCTTGTTTTTTCCTTCTTCTGTCTTAGGTTTAACTTAATTTTTTTTAGTTCCTTAAGGTGTACAGTTAAGGTTATTAATTTGATGTATTTCTTCTTTTTTAATGCATGCATTTGCAGCTATAATTTTCTGTGAGTACTGCTGTCACTACCTCCTCTGCGTCCCGGTATTTTGTGTTAATTCCCCTCTTTTAACTATGAAAATAATCCCATGGCACTGGGAAAACAGAAGGATGAGGCAAACACGTGGTTATCATGTTTGCTTTTCCATAAATTAAAACTGACCTAGAAAAAATGTATCTCCTGTGTAAATTTAGTTCTTCTTTCACCTAAAGCAGAAGCTGTCTTTGCAAATGAAATTGTGGTTCAAGAAAAGAAACTTTTCTGTGGCATTGTTTTTCTCCAAGATACTGTGGTACCTGTGAGTAAATATGTGAAGTACAATATTGACTTGAAGTTGATGAATTTGTGTTAAATGTCTCTGAAGTCAGAGAACATAGTTTACCAGTGGCCAGGAAAAATTGGATAGTCTTCTGTTCTATCACCATGAGCAATTCCCAGTTTCAATGATTATTGTAGGAGTCAAGTCACCAATGCAGAAAATGGATCCTTTAATCCAAATTTAGGGCAGGAGCTCATTCTGTTGATATGTAAAATAGGCCACTACAGAGCCAGAGGCCACCACACACCCCTCAGGGCTACTGACAGCAAACTCAGGCAGGTGTTGCCTGGAAACTGAGCTAGAGGCTTGTGTACCTCCCTCCAGGAGTTGAAGAGGAGAAACTAACATCTGTAATTTGTATTAATTTAAAATTGTGTCCATTGCAAGTTAGACTTTAATTAATATAATACAGGTCATTAGAGCTGATCATGGGTTTGTCCCCCATCAAAACATGAGAATGGAGTGTAATTTAACATCAAATCTAAAATAGTCAACAGTTTCAGTTTTGAAAACCAAAAAGAAGATGCAGGGCACTATAATGTATAGCAAACAGTTTTACAGAATTATTAGAGGCCCAGTGCACAGAATTTGTGCACTAGGAGTGGGTGGGGTCTCCCAGCCTGGCCTGTGCCCTCTCACAGTGTGGGGGCCCTACAATCTATCACCCCAAAGAGGTAGGCTGCGCTCACTCATCTGGGACTCCTCGATGGATTGCCTTAAAGAGGTAGGCAGCAGCTGGGGTTCCTGCCTTCGCAGTGAGCGCACAGAGCCATGGGGAGCCCAGCAGAAGCTGCATGGAGCAGCCACCAGGACCCCACCTCTGTGGCACATGCATGGGGCCATGGGAAGCCTGCCTTTGCTGTGCGTGCAGCCATCTTGTGACGGTGTGAAGGCATCACACATGAGGGTGTGACAACTCCTTAGCCTTTTATTGGTAAGGACTAGGGGCCCAGTGCACAAATGTGTGTACCTTGAAAAGAACTGTGCGCCACAAGGCTGCAGTGGGCACAAGGGAGTAATTCAGCCCATTCTCTGCACCCCAGCCCAACCCCTCCTGCTGCAGCACCCAGTCTCCTGTCTGCTGGCAGCCCCGATCCCACTGCCACCATTCCCATGTGCTGATGTGCAGGTGCATGCGGGGCCAGTGCCATCAGCAGGTGTGAGTGACGGCTGCTGTTCCCATCACCCCTCAGGAGCAGGGGGAGGTGAAGAAGCCCTGGGGGAAATCAGGGCCTGCACCAGGCACTGGCAATGGGTGCGAGTGGCATCTTCAGTGCCAGCAATGGGTGCAAGTGGGAATGGCACTGGCAGCAGGTGCAAGTGCCGGGCAGGACTATGGTGTATGGGAACAAAGAATTTTCAGTAACAACCAGAGACTCATCCCAATGACACCAACTGGCACCCCACCTTAGTCTGGAACTCCTGCTCACCTGCTCCACCATCCGGCTGCAGCTGACATGTGTGCCTCCTGGTGATCAACGCATGTCATAGTAACCATGAGTTTGGTGGTTCAGTTCCACTGTTCAGTCTATTTGCATATTAGGATTATATATATATTCATACACTGGGGGAAGAGGGTTTACTCAGCCCAGCCTGACCCCTCTCACATATTGGGAACCCGCAAGGAGTGTCCTACTGATGGTTTAGGCCCGCTCCCTGCTCCCCTTGGAGAGTGGGCCTAAGCCACAGTCTGGTCTCCCTTTGAGGGAGGTGACTAGGCTAATCAGGGGAAGACACCAGCCCCATCACCCCACTGCTACAGCCACTGCCAGTCACCACAGCCACCAAGGTGTTTTCATCAACACAGACTCCAGTCACTTCACAATGAAAAAATGACAACATTCTTAGGCATTTTCAAGATGTGTCTTTCATAGGATATGACATTTCTTTCTTTCTTTTTTTTTTATCCTCACCTGAGGATATGTTTCCATTGATTTTTAGAGAATGTGGAAGAGAAGGAAAAAATAGGGAGAAACATCAAAGTGAGAGGAATACTTTGATTGGTTGCCTCCTGCATATGTCCTGACCTGGGCCCCAGCCAGGGAGGATCCTGCAACCTAGGTACATCCCTTGGTCACAATTGAACCCAGACCCTGCAGTCAGAAGGCTGAGGCATTATGCACTGAGCCAAACCGGCTAGGGCAGGAAATGACATTTCTTAGATCTCCAGGAGTGGACCTTCATTTTTTATCTCCAACAGTGTGGTGGAAAAACCCCAGATTGCCTTTTTGGATTCTTATTACCCAAATTACTAAGAATATTACCAGTAGCATACAGGGAGCTCAGCCAGTGAGTCGTCAGAAAAGGTGTTTCCTCTGTAGTTCACTCAGTTCACTGGCTCCACCCATGCCCCTCCAATCCCAGCTCCATCCCTTCCCAGGCCTGTAACCTCTAGCCAATGATGCAGGCCTGGGCAGGGGATCCTCAGACCTCTGTGATCATTGGCTCTGCCCCTGCCCAGGCCTGCAGTCTCTGCCTAAGGCTGCAGGTCTGGGTAGAAGACCCCCAAGCCCCTCTAATCTCTGGCTTCACAGAGCCCAGGCCTCTACAATCAACAGCTCTGATTCTGCCCCGTGCCATCACCGGCTCTGCCCTTGCCCCACTGGCAACTTCTCGCCAAGGCTACAGGCCTGGGCAGAGGACCCCCAGACTCCTGTATTACCAGCTCCACCCATGCTCAGACCCCTGTAATTGCTGCCTCTGCTCCTGCCCCTCCGATCACCGGCTCTGCCCCTGCCCAGGCCCTGAGATCACTGGCTCCATCCCTGCCCCACTGTAGCCTCTAGCCAAGACTACAGGCCTGAGCAGGAGACCCCCAGGACCCTGCTTTGCCAGCTCCATTGGTGCCCAGACCCCTGAAATCACAAGCTCCACCCCTGCCCCTCTGATCGCTGGCTATGCAAAGCCCAGGCCTCTGCAATCTCTGGTCTTGCCCCTGCCCAGGCCTGAGTTCTCTGGCCCAGGCCTTATGCCTGGGCAGGGCACCCTCATACCCCTCCTATCACCAGCTCAGCCTCTGCCCCCTCTGACCACTGGCTCCACCCTTGCTCATGCCTGAGGCCTCTGGCGAAGGCCTCTGGCCAGGGCAAGGGGACCCCCAGCCCCCTCTGATCACCTGTTCCACCCCTTGGGTCCCCACCTCCCCCGCCACCTGCCTGGCTAACAGGCCTGACCACTGGAGTGGCAGGGCTAAACTGGACTGGATGCCGCCATCTTATGGCTATAGAAGTGGCCATCTTTGTGATACCTAATTTGCATATTACTTTTTTATTAGATCATATATATATATATATCTAATATGATCTAATATATATATGATCTAATATAATAATAGATCTAATATGTGATCTAATATATGATCTAATATGTGGGTAGAACTGTCCATCCTGGCTAGGAACACCAACACTAAAAATCTCCAAAAAGAATAAAACTTAATTGTGAGCAGTAGAGTGGTAGGTGCTCTATAGACAGGGGACACAGATTTGGAAGATGCATTAATTTGGCTGAAAAATCTAATATGCTGCATCCAAATCACTACATCCTGTGTAAGGGTTTGTATCAGTACCTCTTTCTCCATCCCACAACTACATTAAAATTTTTCTAATGGAAAAAGCCAGAGAACTCTGTAGGTCAGCACTTACTCATATGCAAAGTAAGGAATTAACTGTTCAGTGGATTTCAGGAAACAAATTGGAGGGGTCAGAAATATGCATCATGTCACCCCTATTCTGCTTCAAATTATTTGCACTATCCCAATGTACTGGTCAAAGATACAGTTTTAGACATTTTTTTTTTCCCTTAACTGAATGTTCTTGATGTTTTTAAGCTAATAGTTTGAGCAACCTGTAACTTCAAAAGTGCTCGTTTATGGAGGATTAACTTGCGGTGGTGCTTTAGCGCCTGCCCACCCTCCATGACTCAGAGGTTGTATTAATTACTCTTAGCTCACAATAAAATATCACCCTTACATTTAAACTTCTCAAAAAACCCTACAAAAGTACATGATTGCCATTCTTCTTAAAGCAAATACTGATGAGAGAAGAACAGACACAGGTAGGTGTCAGGCACTTCCAGCTGGCAAATGAATCACCAAAGAAAAGTGTGCTGTCTGTGCTCTAGGATTTTTCGTAAATTAGATCCTAATATCTGATATAATTGTTGGGGAGTACGTCCATTGACCAAAACCTTGCTCACACTAGGAAAACTGCATATTCAGTGACTATTTGAGGCTCTGTGCTCACTATGCTGGCAACTGTCACTGATGCTGTGCTGTCACTGTCTCCTCATAGGCAGTGTCCCTCTTGCTTGGGTTGTGTGGGTGACCCTGTGGCATCACTAATGTGGTCATCTGAGCTCTGTAGTATTGGTGAAGGTTCAGTGATGCCCAAAGAGTGTAATAGTAAAGAGGTATATTTAAAGAAACGGGAACCTTGGCTGGTGTGACTCAGTTGGCTGGAGCACAACCATATATTGAAAGGTTGTAGGTTTGATCCCCAGTGGATCATGTAAGAAAGGTGACCAGTTAATGTTCTCTCTCACATTAATGTTTTCTCCTCCTCCTCCTCCTCCTCCTCCTCCTCCTCCTCTTCTTCTTCTTCTTCTTCTTCTTCTTCTTCTTCTTCTTCTTCTTCTTCTTCTTCTCTCTCTCTCTCTCTCTCTCTCTCTCTCTCTCTCTCTCTCTCTCCCACCCTCCCTTCTCCTATTTCTAAAACCAATAGCATATCTTCAGCAAGGCTTACAAAATGATAAAGATTAAAAATATGGGGATTAAAGAAAATGAGTTCTGATGTGCCCATGTATAACAATGAATGCATAGACAAGCTTTCTCATTATAGCAGGCAAAATGTATGCCGTTCTTATTCTAAACATGCACTTTTAGCTTTTCTTATTACCTTTCAACTTCTAAATGTTCAATGCATTTTTTATGAGATGAAAATATTGTGGAAAAGGGAAATGGTGTGCTTTGCCCCAGTCCTTTAATTCCAATATCTGGCTGAGATCCTGAATGCCCAGGACTGGTGAGAGCTCAACCTGGCCAGCATTTCTGGGTCACTTCTTACAAGGGCAGTTCTGAGCAACTACAGATTTAAAGGAGGAGCCTGGCATAGTAGAATATGGCCGTTACTATAAGACTTGCTGGAGTAAGGTAGTACAGCAAGAAAAAATCAATATTTTAAAGACCAAAATAATGTCCTACAGTTGCTGGGATCAAGGTGGCTTTTGATGAGGACAAGGTCTATAAACACTCTAATTGAAAACAGTATTTGGTAAATGAAAAGAATCCTTCCCAAAGATAGTATGCCTGTCCTCCCATCCTACCCTAGTGCATGTCAAATGAGGCCACAGCCTTACCTGCTCACCTACTGTACTCTTTCCACTACCTCCACCAGAAAAACAGATCTCATTCCCTCATTCACCCTTCCAAGTAATGGAGGAAAGTAACAAACCTGCTATTTTTTCACAGCCTAAGTCTTGGGTTAATATTCCTGCCACAATCTTTTCTTCTGAAATACCTCCACAGCCTAGGACCTTGCATGCATTCAAACACAGCTCTCTAAGAGCAGAATCACCTACAAAAGGTTCTATCCTGTTAAGGACATACTGAGT
Source organism: Murina feae (assembly GCA_004026665.1). Classification (NCBI taxonomy): domain Eukaryota; kingdom Metazoa; phylum Chordata; class Mammalia; order Chiroptera; family Vespertilionidae; genus Murina; species Murina feae. Next base: position 14,331 of record PVJC01008192.1, on the reverse strand, counting down.
TTATTTTCAGAAACAACAAAACAGCAGTCATGTAGCAGAAGCATGCACATAGGAAAGAACTTTGACCTGCAGCTGTACCTGGAACCAAAGTCCCACTAACCCTGACCTCCCCAAGGAACCAAAGGACCGCGACTTGATCAAAATTTGAATGCCAGAACCCTTTCAGAAGTCAAGGGTTTCTTGTCCAGAAAGATCCAGTGTTGATGTCCCTTTATTGTAACTGGCCAAACTCCAAGGTCTTCCAATTAAAATTTGCCTTCCAGCACTTCCACATACGTTTCCCCTAATCCTTACAAATACTTGTTTTAGTCCTGAGAGAAACATGGATTTGAGGCACCATTAGGTATCCCATCGTCTTGGTTGGCACTTCTTGACTATAAACTTTTCCTTACTTCAAACTCTGACATTTTGACTGTTGGCTTTTTGAAGCATCAGGCACCTAGACTTGGATTTCTGTAATGATGCTAAACTGCCTTGGGTAGCACCTAAAAGATCTCTTATGAGGACTGACCTCTGAATTAGCAGCATTGTCCTTGCCTAAACAAGCTATATGGATGTTATTTTCTTCATTACATCCGGAGCCACACCAACTAGGGCTATATTTTTAATTATTATTATAACTACTACTGTTTTACCTTTTTAAAAAAAAGTTTTTATTTCATTTATATTATTTTATTTTGGGATTAGTGTTCTACATTTTATTTTTCTTTTAGCATTATTTTACTCTAGCTCAATTTTATCTTTATGCCAAAACTCACTTCCTCACTATTCCAATTTTTTGTCCTGTTTCTCTTACCCTGTTCCTGCTTTAATTTTTCTCTATCCTATCTTTTTACTCCCTGTTAAAAATTGGTCTTACTCATATATCTAAATTCCAAATCCATGCACATTTCTTTCTTCTCTTTCGTCACTGGCCAATTTTTTCCCCTTTTAATTCCCTTTTTCTTTCTGTCTTGTTTGTTTCTTAGTTTTTTTATTTCTTTTGTATTACTTCTGTTTTTCCTCTCCTTGCTTGTTCTCTTCTTCTACTAATAACTTAATTAATTCCAATCACCAACTCATGCCTATCTAATATCTATTCTCCTTTTCCAATAATAAATGAATGCATAGATAGCTAGATTAAAGAAATGGAATATATATATATATATCACACACACGGGGCCAGGTACACATAATTCATGCATGGGGATGGGGTGTTCCTCAGCCCAGCCTGCTCCCTCTCACATACTGAGAGCCCTCAGGGGGTGTCCTACTGATGGCTTAGGCCAGCTCCCTGCTCCCCTTGGGGAGCAGACCTAAGCCGCAGTCTGGCCTCCCTTTGTGGGAAGCAACCAAGCTAATCAGGGGAAGCCACCAGCCCCATCACACCGCTGCTGCAGCCACTGCCAGTCACTGCAGCCACCAAGGTGTTTTCATCAACAAAGACTCCAGTCCTTTCACCATGAAAAAATGACAACTTTCTTTAGGCATTTTCAAGATGTGTCTTTCATAGGATATGATCTTTCTTTCTTTCTTTCTTTCTCCTCATCTGATGGTATATTTTCCATTGATTTTTAGAGAATGTGGAAGAGAATGGAAAAACAGAGAGAAACAACAAAGTGAGAAGAACACTTTGATTGGTTGCCTCCTGCATGAGCCCTGACCTGGGCCCTGGCCAGGGAGAAGCCTGTAACCTAGGTACATGCCCTTGGTCAGAATTGAACCCAGGCCCTGCAGTCAGCAGGACGAGGCATTATGCACTGATCCAAACTGGCTAGGGCAGGATATGCCATTACGTTTTTTTTTTAATATATTTTATTGATTTTTTACAGAGAGGAAGGGAAAGGAATAGAAAGTTAAAAACATCAATGAGAGGGAAATATCAAAGAGCTGCCTCCTACACACTCTCTACTGGGGATGTGCCACAAACAAGGTACATGCCCTTGACCAGGATCAAACCCAGGACCCTTGAATCCGTAGGCTGATGCTTTATCCACTGAGCCAAACCAGTCAGGGCAGGATATGACATTTCTTAGCCCTCTAGTAGTGCACCTTCATTTTTTTCTCCAGGCGTGTGGTGGAAAAACCCTAGATTGCCTTTTTGGATTCTTATTACTCAAGTTACTAAGAATATTACCAGTGGCCTACTTACCCAATGAGCAGAAAGAAAAGGTGTTTCCTCTGTAGTTCACTCAGTTCACTGGCTCCACCCTTGTCCCTCCAATCCCAGCTCCACCCCTGCCCAGGCCTGTAAGTTTTGGCCTAGTATGCAGGCCTGGGCAGGGGACCCCCAAGCCCCGCTGATCACTGGATTTACAGAACCCAGGCCTCTGCCATAGCCAGCTCTGCCCTTGCCCCACTGACAGCCTCTGACCAAGGCTACAGACCTGGGCAGGGGACCCCCAGACCCCTATGAATGACTGTTCCTCCCCTCAGGCCCCCCACCTCCCCTGCCACCTACCTGGCTAACAGGCCTGACCACTTCAGTGGCGGGGCTGAGCCAGACTGAGTGCCACCATCTTGTGGCTATGGGGACAGCCATCTTCTGGCTATGGGACAGCCATCTTTCTGATGGAGTGACACCTAATTTGAGTATTAATCTTTTATTAGATAGGGGATATATATATATTTTTTTCCTTTATATATATTTTTATCTTTTTATTTATTTTTTCTTTTCTTCTTATACACTGATTCTCTTTCTACCTCCTCTATACTGAATTGTGGCCATTTCCCCATTCATTCAATTCCTTGACCTTAACTCCTAGAAATAATCTCTGCCTCCTAAGAGTCATTTGGGTGTTTGTTGCTTGGGTGTTTTTTGCATTTTTTGGATTAGTTGTTTGTTGTTTGCATTCACCTCTGAGTGTGTGTTGTTGGTTTGTTGGAGTTTTCTCCCATACACATATATTTAACCCCTTTTTTCTTCTCTTTCTTTTCTTTCTTACATTTTTTCTTTTTCTCAATATCATTTTGGCACTATTTTCTCTTCCCCAATTCTCTTGCCTCTGGTAGCCACCTTTATTTGGGGTTATTGTTATCATGATTATATTTGTGTTTGGTGCCTTGTGTGTTGTATTTTGTCATGTTGTATTTTGTGCCTTTAAGTCAATGCAGGAAATAATGACAGAAAAATTCCCTGATATTGGGAATAAGGAAATTCTGACACGAGTCTAACAAGCTTACAGAGAGCTACATATCAAACACCCTGAGAGGAGCAAACATGGGGAGACAAAAAAACAGCCCACATACAAAAGAAAAGAAGAAATCACAGAAAAGGAAGTAAACTAAATGGGGGCAAGCAATATGTCTGAGAAAAAATTCAGAGCAATGATCATAAAAATGCTGAAAAGGTTGGAAGACAAATTCAACAATATGTATAAGAAACAAGAAGTGAAAAATGACACCACTGCAATAAAAAACACAATAAAAAACATCAACAGCAGACTAGAAGAAAAGGAAGACTGTATCAGTGACCTAGAAGACAAGGTTAGAAAAAATACCCAAGCAGAGCAGCAACTGGAAAAAAATCTTAAAAAACAGGAGGAGAGCTAAGGGAACTTTGGGACAACACTAAATCAAACAACATCTTCATAAAAGGGGTGCCAAAAGGAGAGGAAACAGAACAAGGAATAGAAAACCTGTCAGAAGAAATAATGACAGAAGAATACCCTGATATTGGGGGGAAGAAAATACTCACACAAGTCTAGGAAGATCACACAAGTCTAGGCCCAAACAATATGAACTCAAAAATAATGACACAAACACATTTATGATTAAATTGGCAAACACCAATGAAAAGTCAGAATTTTAAAGGTTGCCCAAGAGAGATAGAAAGTTACCTACAAAGTATCTCCCATCAGAGTATTGACTGATTTCTCAACAAAAATATACAAGGCCAAAAGGGAATGGAATGAAATATACAAAGTCATACAAAGCAAGGATCTGAATCCAAGCATACTTTACCCAGCAAGGCTATCAATCAAAATTGAGGGTGAAATCAGGAGCTTCACAGACAAAAAAAGACTAAGGGAGTTTATTACCACCAAACAGCAATGCAAGAAATGCTGAAGGATCTGCTGTAAAAAGTGGAAATAGGAAAGGAAGAAGAAACACAGGCATAAAAATTGCAACAAACAGTTACCTATCAATAATAATTTTAAATATAAGTGGATTAAGTGCCCCACTCAAAAGTCATATGGTAGCTTAGTGGATAAGAAAACATGACCAATATATCTGCTGTCTACAGGAGACCCACCTCAGAACAAAGCACTCACGCAGACTGATGGTGAAGGGTGGAAAAAGTTTTTTCAGGGGAATGGAAATGAAAAAAAATGGGGTAGAAATACTTATATCTGACAAAATAGACTTCAAAGTAAAGACCTTAACAAGAGATAGGGAAGGCCACTTCATAATACTAAAGGGAGCAATTCAAAAAGAAGATATAACTCTGATAAACACATGTACACCCAATACTGGAGCAGCAAAGTAGATAAAAAACTTCTGGAGGATATCAAGGGAGACATTGACAGCAATACAGTCATAGTAGGGGACTTTAATACCCCACTAACACCACTGTATAAATCCTCTAAACAAAAAATCAGCAATGAAACATTAATCCTAAATAACTCACTGGATCATATGGAACTAATTTACATCTTCAGAATATTTCACCTAAAAGTTACAGAATATACATTCTTCTCATGTGCACATGCTTCATTTTCAAAGATAGACCATATATTGAGTCACAAGTGAAGTATTTTCAAATTCAAGAAGATAAAAAAATAGAAATCATATCAAGCATCTCCTCAGATCAGTATTGCATAAAATTAGAAATCAACTATAATAAAAACGGTGGGAAAAAATCAAACAACTTGAGGCTAAATAGCGTGCCATTAAACAATGATTGGATTACCAAAGAGATCAAAGAAGAAATAAAAAGCATCATGGCAATAAACGACAATGAAAACACAACAATCCAAATCTATGGGACACAATGAAAGCAGTTCTAAGAGGGAAGTTCATAGCTCTACAGATGTACCTCAAAAAAAGAAGACAAAAATTGTAATAAATTTTCCAACCCGACAACTCAAAGAGTTAGAAAGAGAGCAACAAGAAAAGCTGAGTATAAGCGGAAGGAAATAATAAAGTTCAGAATGGAAATAAACAACACAGAGACCAAAAAAACAATACAAAAATCAACACAACCAGGAGGTGGTTCTTTGAAAGGATGAACAAGATTGATGAACCTCCAGCCAGGCTCACTGAGAAGCAGAGAGAGAGGACACAAATAAACAAAATTAGAAATGAAAGAGGTGAAGTGATAAACAATCCCACAGTAATACAAAAGATTATGAAAAAATACTATGAATCACTCATTTCAAAAAAATTGACAACCTAGATGAAAAAGACATATTATTAGAAAAATACAAGCTCCAAATACTCAATCAGAAAGAATAAAAAAAAAACTGAATAGGCTGATAACTACCAAAAAATTGAAGCAGTGAACAAAAATCTTCCAGCAACCAAATTCCATGGTCTGGATGGCTTTAGAGGAGTTCTACCAAACATTCAAAGAAGAATTAAAACATATCATCCTTAGACTATTCCAAAAAATTCAAGAAGAAGGCACACTTCCAAGCTCTTGCTATGAAGCCAGCATTACCCTAATTCAAAAACCAGATGAAGACATCACAAAAAAAGCCTATAGGCCAATATCCTTGATGAAAATAGATGCTAAAATCCTCAACAAAAATTTAGCAAATTAGATTCAGCATTACATTAGATCATATAACATGACCACATTGGATTTATTCTGGGGATGCAAGGATGGTACAGTATCTGCAAATCAATAAATTTGATACATTACATATAGAAATTAAGAAACAAAAATCATGTAATCATATAAATCGATGAAGAAAAACCATGTGACAAAATCCAATGCCCTTTCTTAATAAAAACTCTCAGTGAAGTGGGAATAGAGGGTTCATACCTCAATATGATAAAAGCCTTATATGACAAACCTACAGTCAACATCATACTCAGTGAGCAAAAACTAAACTCATTTCCCCTAAGAATGGGAACAAGAAAAGATGCTCACTTTAACTATTTCTGTTGAATATAATACTAGAAGTGCTAACCATAGTGATCAGACAAGAAGAAGAAATAAAAGGCATCCAAAATGAAAAAGAAGAAGTAAAACTGTCCTTATTCACAGATGACATGATACTATTCATAGAAATTTCCAAAGACTCCATTAAAACACTACTAGACTTAATAAATAAATTTGACAATGTAGCAGTATACAAAGTTAACACCCAGAAATCTATGGCCTTTTTATACACCAAAAATGAATTCACAGAAAGAGAAATGAAAAACAAATCCTGTTTCCCATTTCCCATTGCACCAAAAAAATTAAAATACCTAAGAATAAACTTAACTAAGGAGTTAAAAAACCTTTACTCAGATAACAACAAGACATTGAAAAAGGAGATAGAGGAAGACATTTAAAAAATGGAAGAACACACCATGTTCATGGATTGGTAGGATCAACATCATTAAAATGGGCATACTATCCAAAGCAATCTACAGATTCGATGCAATCCCCATTAAAATACCAACAACATATTTCAAAGATCAGAACAAACTCTCCAAAAATTTATCTGGAATAAAAAAAAGACTCTGAACATCCATAGCAATTCTGAGAAAGAAGAACAAAGTTGGAGGGATCACAATACCAGATATCAAGCTACATTTCGAAGTCACGGTTCTCAAAACTGCCTGATACTTGCACATGAACAGACATATAGACCAATGGAACAGCACAGAGAACCGAGAAATTGACCCAAGCCATTATGCTCTAATAATAGTTGACAAAGGAGTCCTGAAAATACAATGGAGTCAAGACAGTCTCTTCAGGAGAACCAAGATGGTGGCATAAGGTATATAACGCCCCCCCCCCCCCGCAACCACATTATAAGTACACTTAAATGACAAAATGGCCATCATCCTGAACCAAGGGAAAACTGTCTGAGTGGAAGTTGAAGAACTAAAAGGAATGAAAAAAGCACATTGCACTGGGGGTACATGAAATGGCAGCACCTGGGTGCACAGTTTTTTTTCAATCAGAAGGGAGATACAAGCTCCTGACTACACTGAACTTTTTTCTGGAACCAGACTCCTACAGGGAGAAACTGGGCTGTCTGGCATCGGGTCATCAAGCAAGAGTGACTTTCTCACAGAGCTGCTTGCAGGGATCATTATTACTGTGGGGGTGCGTGAATTGGGGACTCAGGGACACAGAGACGGCTGACAGCCATTGCTGTTTGCTCTGCTCTGGTGATTCTCTGAGACCCCGCCCCACCCAATTTACAACCCCACCCAAGCTGTACACAGCAGCATAAATGAATGACTTGTCCCCCTGCAGCCTAATCTAACAAACTACAGCTGGGTCAGAGAGCTCCAAAAGTTCCAAACCCCAAACAAAGAGGAGAAATCTGTATATCTTGCTGTAGCTCCTGCTGGGTGCATTCACACAGCAGATGACTTTACACTTCCTTGGAGATCCAGGAGCCAGTGTACCCAGTGGTCAGATACCAGATTTCAGCTCCTCACAGTCATAAGTGACATACACAAGAGGCAAACTCAGTGAGCACAAAAGCCCTACTGAAACAAGTCCTTCCCCATAAGGGCATCTCCTGCACAGCAGTTCTTCCACTATAGACACAGTGGGTCCTCGCAGTCAATTGGCTTGGAGGTTATTTCCTCACAGTGATACCAACAACAATCAAGGCTTAATTACAAGAAGACTGTGCACTCAGCCCACAAAGGGGTACACCAAGAGTGTCCACCTCAGGTAACTGGGGAGGCTGATCCACTGGGCCCAATAGGACACCTATCACAGAAAGACACTCTATCAATACAGGGAAGCAACCAAAATGCAGACACAAAGAAACAGGCTACAAGTGAAAGAAAAGGAGAAAAGCAAACTACTGGATGTAGAGTTTAAAACCACAGTTATAAGGCTACTCAAGAATCTTCTACGAACCTCTCAGGAACTTAGTGAGACCTTCAGGGATCTTAGTGAGAATACCAAAAAAATTGGAAAGGGACCAGCCAGGAATTAAGCATACACTTACTGAAATAAAGATTATTATACAGAGATCCAACAGCAGACTAGAGGATCCCAAGAATCAAGTCAAAGACTTGAAATATGAGAAAGCAAAAAGAAAAAAGAATCCAAAGATATGAAGATAGAGTAAGGAGCCTCTAGGACAACTTCAAACATAGCAACATCCAAATTATAGGTGTGCATGAAGAAGAGAGAGAGCAAGATATTGAAAACCTATTTGAAGAAATAATGACAGAAACTTCCCCTACGTGATGAAAGAAATAGACTTACAAGTCCAGGAAGCAAAGAGAATCTCAAATAAGAGGAATCCATAGAGGACCACACCAAGACACATCATAATTAAAATGCCAAGGCCAAAAGACAAAGAGAGAATCTTAAAAACAGCAAGAGAAAAACATCTAGTTACCTACAAAGGAGTACCCATATGACTGTCAGCTGATTTTTCAACAGAAACTATGCAGGCCAGAAGGGAGTGGCAAGAAATATTCACAGTGATGAATAGCAAGAACCTGCCACCAAGATTACTCTACCCAGCAAAGCTATCATGTAGAATTGATGGTCAGATAAAGAGCTTCACAGACAAGGAAAAGCTAAAGAAGTTCATCACCAAAAACCCAGTATTATATGAAATGATGAAGGGAATTATTTAAGAAGAGGACAAAGAAGAAAAAGGCAAAGATAAAAATTATGAACAACAAAGTGACAACAAATACTTATCTATCAACAAGTGAATCTAAAAAACTAAGTCAATAAAAAAATCTGATGAACAGAATAAACTGGTGAATATAATAGAAGCAGGAACATAGAAAGGGAATGAACTCACAATTCTCAGGGGTAGGGGGTGTGAGGAGTGCGGGAAGAAAATGGACAAAAATCTTACACCAATGGATGAGGACAATGGTGAAGAATAAGGGGATGGCGTAGGGAACCAGATGGAGGGGAGCTATGGGGTTAAAAATAAAGAGGAACATCTGTGATAATCTGAACAATAAAGATTTATTTGAAAAAAAGATAGTCTCTTCAATAAATGGTGTTGGGAAATTTGGTCAGATACATGCAAAAAAAAAAAATGAAACTAGATCACCAACTTACACCATACACAAAAGCAAACTCAAAATGGCTAAAGGACTGAAATAGAAGACAGGAACACATAAAAATCCTACAAGACACCACAGGCAATAAAATAGCAGGCATATGGTGTAGCAATATCGTCAACTGACACAACTCTTAAGACAATGGATATTAAGGAAAAAATAAACAAATGGGGCTATCCTATTTAATAAAAGAGTAATATGCAAATTAGGCACCACTCTGTGACAAAGATGGCTGCTCCAATAGCCACAAGATGGCCTCCACCATAGCCACAAGATGGCAGTGTCCATAGCCACAAGATGGCGGCGCCCATATTCACATCCTATCTAATAAAAGAGTAATATGCAAATTAGGCATCACTCTATGACAAAGATGGCCACGCCCATGCCCACAAGATGAAGGCACCCATAGCCACATCCTATCTAATAAGAATAATATGCAAATTAGACATCACTCCATGACAATGATGACCACCCCTGTAGCCACAAGATGGCTGTGCCCATAGCCACATCCTATCTAATAAGAATAATATGCAAATTAGGCATCACTCCATGACAAAGATGGCCTCCCCCATGGCCACAAGATGGCGGTGCCCAGTCTGGCTCAGCCCTGCCACATAAGTGGTCAGGCTTGTTAGCCAGGCGGGTGATGGAGGAGGCGGGGGGCCCGAGGTGCAAAACAGGTGATCAGAGGGGGATTGAGGGTCCTCTGCCCAGGCCAGAGGCCTTCACCAGAGGCCTCAGGCATGGGCAAGGGCAGAGCTGATGATCAGAAGGATATGAGGATGCCCTACCAGGCATAAGGCCTGGGTCAGAGGCCTCAGGCCTATGCAGGGGCAAGGCCGGAGATTGCAGGGGCCTGGCCTCTGCAGAGCCAGCGATTGGAAGGGCAAGGGTGGAGCCTGCAATTGCAGGGGTCTGGGCACTGGTGGAGCTGGCAAAGCAGGGGTCTGGGGGTCTCCTGCTCATGCCTGTAGCCTTGGACAGAGGCTGCCAGTGGAGCAAGGGCAGAGCCAGTGATGGCAGGGGGCAGGATCAGAGCTAGTGATTGCAGAGGTCTGGGCTTTGTGAAGCTGGTGATTGGAGGGGTTTGGGGGTGCCTTGCCAGGGCCTGCATCCTTGGCCAGAGGTTACAGGCATAGGCAGGGATGGAGCTGGGATTGGAGGGGCAAGGATGGAGTCAGTGATGGGAGTGAACTACAATGGAAACACCTTTTCTTACTAATCATAGGCTTAGCTCCCTATATGCCACTGGTAATATTTTTAGTAATTTAGGTAATAAGAATCCCTAAAGGCGATCTAGGGTTTTTCCACCACACTCCTGGAGAAAAAGATGAAGGTCCACTGCTGGAGGGCTAAGAAATGTCATATCCTGCCCTAGCCAGTTTGGATCAATGCATAATGCTCAGCCTGCTGACTACAGGGTCTGGGTTCAATTCTGACCAAGGGCATTTACCTAGCTTGCAGCTCCTCCCAGGCCAGGGCCCAGGTCATGGCTCATGCAGGAGGCAACCAATCAAAGTGTTCCTCTCACTTTGATGTTTCTCTCTGTCTTTCTCTTCTCTTCCACATTCTCTAAAAATCAATGGACACATATCCTCAGGTGAGAATAAAAAAAAGAAAGAAAGAAATGTCATATCCTATGAAAGACACATCTTGAAAATGCCTAAAGAAAGTTGTCATTTTTTTATGGTGAAGGGACTGGAGTCTATGTTGATGAAAACACCTTGGTAAAAAAAGAAAAAAAAAAACAAAAAAAAAACACCTTGGTGGCTGCAGTGACTGGCAGTGGCTGCAGCAGTGGAGTGATGGGGCTGATGGCTTCCCCTGATTAGCCTGGTCGCCTCCCACAAAGGTAGGCCAGACTGTGGCTTAGGCCTGCTCCCCAAGGGGATCAGGGAGCAGGCCTAAGTCGTCAGTAGGACACTCCCTGAGTGCTCCCAATATATGAGAGTGGGCAAGCTGGGCTGAGGAACAATCCCCCTCAGTGCACGAATCTTATGTGCCGGGCCCCTAGTATCAAAATAAAAAGCACAGCAAAAGAAAACATCAACAAAACAACAAGAAAATGCACTGCATGGGAGAACATATTTGCCAATGCTATTTCGAATAAGGGCTTAATCTCCAAATTTACAGAGAACTCATACAATTTAACAAAAGGAAAATACACAATCCAAAAAAAAAATGGACAAAGTACCTAAATAGACACTTTTCAAAAGAGGACATAGAGTAGGCTGAGAGATATATGAAAACATGCTCTAAGTTACTAATCATTGGAGATATGCAAATCAAAACAACAATGAGATACTATCTCACAGCACTCAGAATGGTTATCATCAACAAAACAACATATGATAGGTGCTGGCAAGGATGTGGAGAAAAAGGAAGGAACTCTCCTGTGCTGCTTGTGGTGAATGCAGACTGGTGCATCCACTGTGGAAAAGAGTATGGAGCTTCCTCAAAAAGTTGAAAATGAAACTTCCATTTGACCCAGTAATCCCACTTCTAGAAATATATCCCAACAAGTCAAAAACACCAATCAGAAAGGATATATGCACTCTTATGTTCATAGCAGCACACTTTACAATGGCTTAAGATTTGGAAACAGCATAAGTGCCCATTAGCAAATGAATGGTGAAAAAATTGTGGTACATCTATACAATGGAATAGATGCTGCTATAAAAAAGAAAGAACTTTTACCATTTGCAACAGCATAAATGGACATAGAGAGCATTATGCGAAGTGAAATAAGCCAGGCAGAGAAAGATAAATATCACATGATCTCACACTCATATGTGGGATATAATGATCAACATAATTTGATTAACAAAAATATATCCAGAGACTAATGACAAGGGAGGGAAGGTGTTAGAGAGTAACCAAAGGACTTGTATGGACTTGCATATTAGCATAACCAATGGACACAGACTCTGGGGTTGTGGGAGATTGCCTAGTGTGGGAAAGGCTGGGGGGAGGGGTCAATCAAGGAAAAAGGAGACATATGTAAAACTTTAGACAATAAATTAAAAAATAACTGTGGTACATCTACATAAAGGAATACTATGCTGATATAAAAAGAAAGGAACTCCTACCATTTGCAAAAGCATGATGGACCTGGAAAGCATTATGTTAAGTGAAATAAGTCATTCAGAGAAAGATAAATATCACTTGAGGAAAGAAAGGGGAGGGTGGGAGGAAGGGGGAGAGACCTATCAAAAGAACTTGTATGCATGCATGTAGGCATAACCAATGGACACAGATATTAGGGGGGTGAGGGCAATAGCCGGGGGGGGGGGAGGCAATGGGGGAAGAAGGACACATATATAATCTAATAAAAGAGTAATATTGAAATTGACTGTTTCTATGGGACTCCTAAGCCACACCCACCAGCCAATCAGAGCGGCTGTATGCAAATTAACCCAGCCAAGATGGAGACCGGCAGTCACAGAGATAGAGTAAACAGAGGCTTCTGTTGCAGCAGAAGTAAACTGTCTGCCAGCCAGCTGGCTGGGCCTCTCTGTGTTCCAGGGAACATTGTTGCAATTATAGAAGCTTCAGAGCTGAAGCAAACAGCAGCCTTCCGTTGCACTAGTGATGGAGTAAACTGCCTGCCTAGAGTCTACTAAGGCAACATTCTTTCAATTATAGAAGCCGCAGAGCTGAAGCAGACAGGAGGCTTCGTTACCTGCCTAGGCCTCGGCTTACAGGAACAGTGTATCAATTATAGAAGATAAATAAACCCCAGAAACCTGCTTCCAGCCAGCCTTGCTGGGACATTGGGTCAATGGGAGTTATGGGCAGACTGAAAGCCTGAAAACAGCCCTCAGACCGTCACCCACACTGGCCACACCCCGATGGGGTGAGGGACTCCACTGGGGGGCTTGGCCAGCCTGCAAACAGCCATCAGCCCCTCACCCAGGCTGGCCAGGTACCCCAGTAGGGATCCAAAACCTGAAGGAGCTGTGGGCAGCCTGAAAATGGCCCTCAGCCCATCACCCAGGCTGGCTACCCCCCAATGGGGTGAGGGTCTACACTGGGGGGCTTAGCCAGCCTGCAAACAGCCACCAGCCCCTCAACCAGGCTGACCAGGCATGCCAGCAGGTGGACATCCCCAGAGGGGTCCCAGACTGTGAGAGGGCACAGGCTGGGCTGAGGGACCTCTCGAGTGCACAAATTTTTGTGCACTGGGCCCCTAGTACCTTAATAAATAAAAAAAGAAAATAAATATATAAATAAATAAATACTTGTCTGACCCACCCCCCGAAACAAACAAACATTATTTTGGCCCTGGCCAAGTGGCTCACTTGGAGTGTTGTCCCATATACCAAAAGATTGTCGGCTTGATTCCTGGTCAGGGCACGTACCCATGTTGTGGGTTAGATCCTAGTTTGGAGTGTGTGCAGGAGGCAAATGATCCATGTTTCTCTCTCTCTCTTTCTTCCTCTCTCTCTAGATAATCAATGGAAACATATCCTGAAATGAGGTGTAAAAAAGAAAATAAAACTTTTGGAACAATAGATTGTTTATGGAAAGCTATCTGTTACAGTGGGCCTGACAAATTAAACAATTATTATTATTGTTGTTGTTGTTGTTATTATTATTATTATTATTATTATTATTACTAGGGGCCCAATGCACAAAAATTTGTGCACTCTGGAGGTCCCTCAGCCCAGCCTGTGCCCTCTCGCAGCCTGGGACCCCTCTGGGGGTGTCCACCTGCTGACATGCCTAGTCAGCCTGGGTGAGGGGCTGATGGCTGTTTGCAGGCTGGCCAAGGCCCCCAGTGGGACCCCTCACCCCATTGGGGTGTGGCCAGCTTGTGTGCGAGCCTGAGGGCTGTTTTCTGGCTTTCAGGCTGCCCAAAGCTCCCACTGATCCAATGTCCCAGCAAGGCTGGCTGGAAGCAGGTTTCTGGGGTTTATTTATCTTTTATAATTAACTAGGGGCCCGGTGCACAAAAATTTGTGCACTCGGGGTGGAGGGAGTCCCTCAGCCCGGCCTGTGCCCTCTCACAGTCTGGGACCCCTCAGTGGATGTCCTATGATGGCCCCAGTCTGCCAGGCGCCTTTTGTGTGTGTGTGTGTATGTGTGTGTGTCACCACTGGGGACCTGCCCCCAGCCGCATCTGAGGCT
>PVJC01008191.1:35039-49270 GCA_004026665.1 Murina feae | reverse complement strand
GAGAGCAGGCAATCGACCTGCAGGCAGCACCCAGCAGGGCCTGCTTGCCCATCCCCATGGTGTGGAGCAGACAGGCCCGGCAGAGAGCAGAGAATCACATGAAGTAGACCAAAGCCATCAGTAGCACATCTCCTGAGGGCTCCCCAATTGGGGAGGGTGCAGGTTGGGCTGAGGGAACTCCCCACCTGCCCTCCCCCTCTCCCACCTACCCGTGCACGAATTTCATGCACCGGGCCCCTAGTTTATATATAATAGTACCAGTAATAAATAGTGTCTGATTAATTTCAGCAATATTCATAAACTGTTCCCAGAATTCATACCTCAATGTGGTTGCTTATTCATAATTGTAAATACATACTGTTATTTGGGCACTGGCAAATTTTTTGTTCCTCTCCCTAACTTCTGTTTCTTACCCATTTCTACTCATTAATCTACTCCCACTTAAACATTGTAAAGTTGTTATTTGGGGAGACAGCTGCCTACACAAAAAAGGAAAAAGAATATAGCATTTACTAGTGGTTTCTGTACTTTTGTAAGAAAACAGCTCATATATCAAAAACATGGTTCTCACTTTGTCTTTTAACAGATATGATGACTATGACTATGGTGAAATTAACCAGCTATTGGATCGTAGCTTTAAAGTTTATATCAAAACTATTGTTTGCACTCCCGAAAAGGTTACCAAAAGAATGTATGATAGCTTCTGGAGGCAGTTCAAGCACTCCGAGAAGGTATGCACCTATTGTGGCTTGTTTACTCTGTAACTTAGTGATTCTTGTTCTCCTTCACCTAATCTAAAGCATCTCAAACCTCTTCATCACCTCTCCCAACCCAGAAAACATTCCAGCACAGCTGCCGCAAATACCGCTTGGGAGAGAACCTCATGGTGCTAGAGTAAAAGAATAAAGGCAGGTAGTCTGGCCCATCTTTAAAGTGTTGGCATGGCTGTCGACTGTTGTACAAGAGCACTTTAAAAAAAATGTTTTGTTAGAAATACATGGTCTAGTCTTTGACTCATCTTTATATAGAAATTATTGAATGATGATTTGACTCGAGAAATTGATATTCTACTAAAGCACTGTCTAGATTTTCTGAGATGCGATCAAACATAAATAAAAGCACAAAACAACTACCCAAAAAGAGCATCAGATAGCTTTTGTTTTGAAAAACTGATATTCTGGTCCAGCCGGTTTGGCTTAGTGGTTGAGCATCGACCTATGAACAGGTGGTCACAGCACTTGCTGGAATTGTGGCCTTGATCCCCAGAAGGGTGTGTGCAGGAGGCAACCAATCAATGATTTTCTGTCGTTTATGTTTCTATCTTGCGCTCCCTTCCTCTCTGAAATAAATAAAAATAGATTTTTAAAAGAAAAATTGATATTCTGGTCAGTAAACCCAAGACTTCTAAGTTATTCAGTGGAATACAGAAAATATACTTAATTTTTGGTGCTTCTTTATTAGATGCACTGAAAAACTAATTGTGAATGATGATAACCTTACCTTAAATGTTCTGTTTTATATGCAGGTTCATGTTAATCTGCTTCTTATAGAAGCTAGGATGCAAGCCGAACTCCTTTATGCTCTAAGAGCCATTACACGCTATATGACCTGATGCCTTTCCTCCAGTAAAGATGATGGAATCATCAGCAGATGTAGTCTACGCGGGCAAGGTTCTAAGCCCCAGGACCAATGGTAGATAAAAGAATTCAGAAATACGTTGTGCCATGATTCCTTTAGTTTCTGCTGTTTTACTGTGGAGATACCACTGTTGGCACGAGCAGTGACTGCTTGGCAGCTTCAAGTTTAGAGCTGTGAAGAAGGGTTGCCGTTCACAGTATTTTGCTTTTTGAAGTACAAGATGCTGTATAACTGTTTTTAATACAGCAAATAGTAACTCTCCAAATTCTGTTGCTTTTATGTTTTAAATAAGATAACAAGAATTGGAGCATGCAAAGAATGGGACTTGGAAAATGACATAAGCCTTTTTACACAAAGAATTTTAGATCTTGGTGCTGCTATTCCTGCTGGTGGAATGAATAGAGTGGCTGTTCCAGTTAAGCTATTAGTAATAAAGTGAACAGTGCTACTATCTGAGCCTACATACGTAATTTTTGTGGTTTCAAATTAAACTTGCATATGTATTAATTTTGTTGCATCTAAAAAAGCATAGAATTATTACTCATAGCTCAGCAAAGACTGTTTAGATGGTAACAGTTCAATTCTTTCATTACAGTTTTTTTAAATTCAGAGTTATTGGATGACATTAATTACACTGTCATTCTTAAAGATTTCCTTCAAAAAGCAATTTTAAATGTAAATGAAAATGTGTCAATTAAAAAAAACTGGCTATCTCTTGATATACTGTTTCTCAAGATCCTCGGACACTGGAGGGCAGCCATCTTGTGCAGTGTTTTTGTTGCCAGCCCGGGAGTTGTGGGACATGTGGCTATCATCTGCTGCATAGCCCAGGTACATGCTGCTCACCTCATTGACCCCCACTTTAAAGACGTGCACTCCATAAATAATAAAGCTGGAAAATATTTTTAGTCAGGTTATCAAACTTGATTTACAAAAATGCTGTTTGTTTGAATTGCAAACAGATTTGAAAAAAATGTATTGAGTACTTTGTATTCTGGAAGCCTGAACTGCTTTTGAAGTCTGTCAGTATTATTGGTATTTTTCAATAAAGAATAACTTTTCTCCAACTTTATTTGCTGTCTTAATCTCTTTAAAAAGTCATAACTTCAGAATTAGTAACAATTCTGAGTTTCATTTGCTTTTATTAGCCATGGTAGATTCGCACTTAAATAATATTGTATCAGATGAGAGACTGCTATTAAATGGCAAACTCAGTTATTTTGTAGAATTCAGAGAAAAGTGGACGTTCAGAATCTCAGATAAGACTTTTTTTTTAATCTTGGAAATGGCTGGCATGGTCTTATGCCCTGTCCTTTTGAACTAAGATGTTCTAGAGTTCAAATAGAATTATTAAAAATTATTAGAAACAAGGACTTGTTAGGGAGTGACTATATAACAAAAAATGACAACTAGAAATAGCTCTAACTTCAATCAAAGCTGTTGAGCTCAGTCTGTTGCCTACAAATTTATAATGTGTGAATAGGGGTGGGGGTAGAAAGATACAATTTTGAATAGAGATGATACCTGCCTTCAAGGATATATACCCTAGTAAGAACAAGAGTATCACTAATTAAGAACAAGTTGATTATTCAATATATAGGTCCATTTAATGTGTAAAAAAGTGTGTTTATACCTAAATAAAGGCATGCACATGATACAGAATTAATGTTTCAATGCCTCCCGTTTAACAGGTGCTTCCTGTTACACAGAATGTTTTCTCAAAACTAAGCACACTGGATTTCTAATGTTACTATAATCTAATAGTTTCCAAAATAATTAAGGAGAGGTGAAATAGAATACTCTGTGGGCTATCAAAACCCTCACCCCACAAGAGGACAATTTTTTCTTAAATAATCCTGAAAACATTTCTGGTTGATGTTTCCAGGATTTCGTTATTTAAACCAGGTTTTTAGAGTAAAATTTGGGGAACTTTTTTTATTAAGCCAAACTTAATTCAGTAGCTCCCATTGTAAGAATGAGATTAGGCCTGGCTGGCATGACTCAGTAGTTGAGCATTGACCTGTGAACCACGAGGATACGGTTCGATTCCAGTGGGTGGGGGGCATGCAGGAGGCAGCTAATCAGTGATTCTATCTTATCATTGACTAGAGGACTGATGCACAAAATTTATGCAAGGGGCTCAGGTTCACGGCCCTGCCCACTGGTTGTTCCAGAAGGTAATTCCACCATCTGGTCTAATTAGCATATTAGCTCATTCTATAGGATGTTTCTATCTTGCTCTCTCCCTTCCTCTCAAATCAGTTTTTCAAAAAAAAGTTTTGAGATTAAATTCCAAATACCTCTGTATTTAATACAATTATTTGACTTCATAAAAAGTGGTGCCATTTAAAACTTAAAATTTATTTAAAAGCTAAGAGATTTTTATTCTAACGATTTAGCTATTTCTAATTGTGATAGCACACCATTGGTAGATGTGTAGAAAAATAAAACTTGCTGGATAAGCATGTTTTCCAAGCATGTATTTTATTAAGACTAGTGGCTCAGTGCATGAATTTGTACATGTTAAACGGACATTAATTAGAAAAAATCCTATCCTTCCTATATAATAAAAGCCTAATATGCAAATTGTCCCCTTGGGCATTAGTTCAGCTGGGAGTTTGACCACTCACTATGACATGCACTGACACCAGGGGACAGCAGTGGAGGCTCTGTCAATCCTGACGAGAGCAGGACCGTGGCAGGATGGTGAAGCAGGTGAGTGGGTGGTGCCAGGAGAAGGCAGGTGTGAGCGGGAGCCTCATAGCCCTGCAGACAGCAACCAGGGGCAGGGCTGCCATCCAGCTCCCAGACGCTGAGGGAGCCGGGTGTGGGGCCCAGCTCTGATCGATTATCCCCCAGACCGGATGGTGAAGAAGGGGGCAGCGCCAGGCCAAGGCGAGGCTGTGAGATGGGGTATGAGCTGGGGCCCAATCTCCAGGGGCCACCCCGAGGGACCCCCACCTGTGCACGTATTCTTGCATCGGGCCTCTAGTATTTTAATACCACTATTTGCCCCTTCTCCATAATAGGAGTGTCAACCAAATTCATTATCGACAATGACAGATCAAATCACAGGCATGTGATTGGTGCCAGCATGAGCTTTATATGTATCACACATGCACAAGTTAACTTAGCCTTTTATAGATACAGAATAAATTTGCTTAATTAGACCTGCTTTCTGATTTAGCTAAACTTTTTCCAGCCCAGTGAAGCACCCCAACTTCTCTTTCAGGTAATTGTCAGCAACACAGCAGTAAATATCAACATGAAGCAGATTATTATTATAGATCACACAGGTAGAACAAAGGGTAAAATATTTAACTGTAGCAGTGTTAGACTTATTCTGCACAGTGAGAAAACATGAAGTCTTTTTCAAGGTCCACCATTTCTTACCTCTTTTCAGTTGGGTCAAGTTTCTAAGCTTTTTAAAATCTCTGTTTTCTGGCTAATGAAAAGAAAACAGGATTCTTCTGAGTCTCCTATCTACCTACTCCAGGACTTCTGTGAGAATCAAATGATAAGAGGCACAAGAAAACACTTCACAGACATTTGGTTAAAGTATAAAATGTTTCCACCTGGCTATAAAGCAAGTCGGGTTCCTGGGCTGAAGAAACTCCAAGGGAGCTAGTCGCTAGGGAGAGGAAGCTGGGCGTTGCTACGTGATGTCATTACTCGGCCACAGCCACTGTTTCTGGGTTGGGTTGGGCTGTGGGCCGCATTTTGTGCCATAGGGTCTTGGCAGCATCGGCTGTGATTTGGTGGGGTTTCACTCCGGGGTGGTAGCGGGGCCTGTGTCCCACTTGGGGGAAGCCAAGTGTTGCTTTGTGGGTGCCAGTTCCATGGTGCCTGTAAATGGCCAGTGCACGTCATGGCAGCTCCTGCATTGTCTGCCCCCCTGGTGGTCAGTGCGTGTCATAGCTACTGGTTGGACAGACACTTAGCATATTAGCTTTTTATAGATACTCTGAAAGTTTTATTAGCTACTTGTGACTAGTGAATACAATAGACAGGTGGATGGGTGTCACATCATCCATAAAGCTCCTCGTTCCCCATGGAGCCACTAAGATAACAACAATATAGGGACCAAACTCTGGAAACAAGTTGGGAAACTACAACAACCAGGTAAACACAAAGCCAGAATGAAGCTGCACTGAAAAGTTTTGCTCATCCTAGCCCCTCCCCTACTCAGCAGTGTGAAACAATGAGAGGCAACTCCCAATTCCTGCCTCTTCCCTCAGGACAGAAAGCACCTGTGTCTATAACATTCTGGCTGTGTGAAGCTTGCTTGAGGGGCTAGATCCTCACTGGCTTGGAGAGTTAGTGGGAGTGGTGGTATGATTTGGATGCTGGTTGAAAACCGAAAAGAGCGCAGGTGCATTAGAAGAACGGGGAGTTGACGGCTCTTTAAGCAGAGGGTGCAAAAGAGTAGACAGGAATACAATAAAAATTGAAACCGTTCCTGAGAAGAAACTGGGGCAAGTCTCTTAGGGAAATGAAGACAGCTAAAAGCTGATGTATGCACTAGAATGAAAACACACACACAAACTCAGAGAAGATACATCTCCAGGGGAAGTTTGGGAGGTCTCAGAGCCTCCAGCCAGGCTTATGGGCACCTCTTCAAGCCTTTGCACCTTCATCAGTTATTCAAATGCCCAAATCTCAACCAAGTTCACAAGGCATATCAACAGAGGAATATGGCTCCAACCTAAGAAACAAAACCCTAGAAACCAACTATAAAGAAATGCAGACTATAAACTAAATGCAGATGCCTGAATTACCACTTTTAGTTTTTGTATAGAATTTTAAAGTCAAAGGCAAAAAAAGTAACTATAAATCTATGTTGATAGGTACAAAATAAAGTATAATTTGTGACCTCAATAACAGTGAGAGTAGGCAGAAATAAAGGAGTGGAGTTTTTGTTTGCTATTTGTCATGACTAAGATTTTTTTATATAATCCACATGGTAACCAAAGAAAATGTCTCTAGATTTTTCACAAAAGGAAATAAGAAAATCAAAGCATTTCACTTCAAAAAAAAAAAAAATAACCAATGAAACACAAAGGAGAATAGAGTAAGAGAGGGAAATGGTCAAAACTACAAAACATACAGAAAACAATGAACAAAATGACAACAGTATTTCCCTATCAGTAATTACATTAAATATAAATAAGTGCATTGAAGTCCACAATCAAAAGATATAGACTGGCTGAATGGATAGAACTTTTAAAAAGGATCCAACTACTAGTATATGCTGTCTACAAAAGGCTAACTTTAGGTCTAAGGACACACAGGCTAAAAGTAAAAGGATAGAAAAAGCTATTAATATGCAAATGGTAGCTAAAAGATAGCAGTTGCAGTTATGCTAATATCAGACAAAAGGACTAATTCACTATGAAGCTAAGACAATTTTAAAAAAGACAATTGCAGTCTTTATTTATTTATTTATTTATTTAATTGATTTAATAAAGGGAGGGAGGGAGAGGGGGAGAGAGAGAGAGAGAGAGAGAAACAGCAATGATGAGAGAAAATCACTGATTGGCTGCCATGCACCCCACTGGGGACAGAGCCTAGGCATGTGTCCTTGACCAGAATTGAACCTAGGACGCCTCAATCTGCAAGCTGATGCTCTATGCTCGGTGCCAAACTAACTAGGGTGAAGATATGGCAATTTTAAATATATATGTACAAAATACCAAAGCTAAATATATAAAGCAAACAACAGAACTGAAGAGCGAAATAGATAGTAATGGATAGTAGATTTAATACCCCACTTCCAATAATGTGTAAAACAAGCAAAAATAAGGAACAGAATTTGAACACTGTAGACTAGTTGAACTGGTCAAACATACAGACACTTCATCCAACAATAGCAGAATATACATTCTTCTCAAGTG
Organism: Murina feae; assembly: GCA_004026665.1. Classification (NCBI taxonomy): domain Eukaryota; kingdom Metazoa; phylum Chordata; class Mammalia; order Chiroptera; family Vespertilionidae; genus Murina; species Murina feae. The sequence goes on along the minus strand of PVJC01008191.1, from coordinate 41,738 downwards.
CACATGGAACATTCTCCAGGACTGACCACATATTAGACAATAAAACAAGTTTTAACAAATTTTAGAAGATTAAAATCGCCCTAGCTGGTTTGTCTCAATGGATAGAGCATCAACCTGCAGACTTCAGAGTCCCAGGTTCCATTCCGGTCAAGGGCATGTACCTCAGTTGTAGGCTTAATCCCCAGCCCTGATCAGGGTGCATGCAGGAGGCAACCAGTAGATGTGTCTCTATCACATCCATGTTTCTCTGTCTCTCTCCCTCCCTTCCACTCTCTAAAAATCATTGGAAAAATATCCTCAGTTGAGGATTAACAACAAAAAAAGATTGAAATCATATAACATTTTTTAATTATAATGCAATGAAACTAAAAATCAACAGCAGAAAGAAAGCTTACAATTTACAAGTATATGGTAATTAAACAACACATTCTTAATCAACTAATGAGCCAAAGAAGAAATCACAAGGGAATTGAATTGGACAAATTAAAATGACACACATACTAATACTTATGGGATGTAGTAAAAGCAGTGATAAGAGGGAAGTTATAAATTCTTTTTTAAAAAAATATATTTTATTGATTTTTTACAGAGAGGAAGGGAGAGAGACAGAGAGACAGAAACATCGATCAGCTGCCTCCTGCACACCTGCACTGGGATGTGCCCGCAACCAAGGCACATGCACCCGACCGGAATCGAACCTGGGACCCCCAAGTCCACAGACCAACGCTCTATCCAGTCAGCCAAACTGGTCAGGGCTAAATTCTTACCTTAAAAAAGAAATATATCAAATCAACAACTTCATTCCTTAAAGAACTAGAGAAAAAACATTCTAAACCCAAAGCGAGCAGAAGGAAGGAAATAATAAACATTAAAGCAGAGATAGACAGGTAACAGAAAAACAACAGAAAAAAAAATTGTTTGAACAGATTAACAAAATTGACACACCCTTAAATAGATTAAGAAGAAAAAAATGACTTCCAGTCAAGGTGGCAGATGGTAAAACTGTGTTCACCTTCTCCCACAACCACATCAGAATTACAACTAAATTATAGAACAACCATCATTGAGAGTCTCCTGAAGACTAACTGAATAGAATTCCTATAAATAAGGATATAAAGCAGCAGCCATATTGAGTAGGAGGGGCAGAGAAGTAGAACAGGCAGGTCCCACACTCATAGTGTGGCAATTAAGATTCAATTAAGATTTAGGAGAGAGATCTCCGCTACAGAGGTCCTGAGAATCAAAGGGCCCAGTCCCATACCAGGCTTCCCAATCTGGGGCATCAGTACCAGGAAGAGGAGTCCCCATAACATCTGACTGTAGAAGCTATCGGAGATTGCATCAGAGAAGGATAGTGGACTACACAGAGTTTTACCTACTTTGACATCTTGACTGGAAAAAGGTAAATCGCAGGAAGTGCATAGAGTCATCTCAAACAAGATAAAACCAAAGAAGCCTACACCAAGAAACTGTATGTGTATTTAAACTGCCAAAGGTTAAAGGCAAAAAGGGAATCTTAAAAGCAGCAAAAGAAGCAATTAGATAGCTACCAGGGAGCTCCCATAAGACTGTCAGCTGATTTCTCAACAGAAACTTTGCAAACCAGAAAGGGATTAGCACAAAATATTCAGTGATGAGAAGCAAGGGCCTACTCTACCCAGCAAGGCTATCATTTAGAATTGAAGGAGACAGAAAAGGTTTCCCAGACAAGAAAAAACAAAGAATTTATCACCACTAAGCCAGTAATACAGAAATGTTGAAGGGACTTCTTTACAAAGAAAAGATTTTAAAATATAAATATAGAAAAAAATAAAGAAAAATTTCACTGACAAAGGCAAACAAATAAAAGCAGTGGATCAATCAACTAACTATAAAGCTACTACAAATGTTAAAAGACAAAAATAGCAAGATCATGTGTAATTATAAAAATAAATTAAGAAATACACACACACAAAAAAGTAAAAAATAATGACCAAGACAAACACGGAGTAAAAATTGTACTGACTTTAGAATGTGTTCAAACTTAAGCGACCATCAATGAAAATAGATTGCTATTGGTATGTGTGAAGCACATGAAAACCACAAACCAAAAATCTACAAGAAATACACAAAAAAATAAAAGGAATCCAAGCACCACTATAGAAAGTCATCAACTTATAGGCGAATAGAGCAGGAGAATAAGAAACGTACAGAGAACTACAAAAAACAATCAGAAAACAATAAAATGGCAATAACTGGTTTAAATATAAATGGTTCAAATGTTTCTATCAAAAGACAGAAGGGTGGCTAAATGGGTAAAAAGGCCCATACATATGCTGCCTACAAGAGACCTACTTCAGATAGAAGGACACACAGACTGAAAGAATGGCAAAAGATACTGCAATGAAATGGGTGGAGGGAAGGAGCTGAGGTAGCAACACTTTATCACACAAAATAGACTTAAAAAAAAAAGACTAACGAGACAAAGAAGGGTATTTCATACTCACAAAGGGGTCAATCCAATAAGAGACTATTAACTCTTATAAACATCTATGGATTCAATGTAGGAACACTTAAATTCAGGAAGCAAATACAGGGTCGGACCAAAGTAGGTTTACACTTGTTCATATGGAAAATAATACAACAATTAATAAATAATACAAAAATAAACTGTTTTGCATACTCATAACTGCAAATCAGCTTTTGCCCACCCTGTGCTGATGGACATAAAGGAAAAGGTCGAGAATACGACAGTAAGAGTAGGGAACTTTAACACCCTATTGACATCAATGGATAAGTCAGACAGAACATCAACAAGGAAATAGTGACCTTAAGTGACACCTTAGACCAGATGGAGATAATATTTTTAGAGGATTTCACCCACAAGCAGCAGAATATACATTCTTTTGAAGTGCACATGGAACATTTTTTCAGGATAGACTACATTTTAGACCAAACGAGTCTCAATAAATTTAAGAAAACCGTAATCATATCAAGCACCTTCTCTCATCACAATGATATGAAACTCAAAATAATTTCCCTGACTAGTGATGTTGAACATATTTTCATATGTCTATTGAGGATTTTTGCATCTATGTTCATGAAGGATATTGACCTATAATTTTCACAAATCAATTAATGTGATACAGCACATAAACAATATTAAGGATAAAAACCATATCAATAGATGTAGAAAAAGCATTTGACAAAATCCAATATCCAGTTATGATAAGCACTCTCAGCAAATTGGGGGATAGAGTGAATATATCTCAACATAATAAAGATCATACATGACAAATCCATAAGTAACATCATCAATGTTTCTATCCCTCTAATGTCAATAAAAACATATTTTAATATAATAATATAATATAATAAAAGAGTAATATGCAAATTGACCCTTACCTGAGACACCTAAGCCACGCCCACCAGCCAATCAGAGCTGCTGTATGCAAATTAACCCAGCCAAGATGGAGGCCAGCAGCCATGGAGCTAGAGCAAACCAGAGGCTTCTGTTGCAACTGCCTGCCTAGGCTGGCTGAGCCTCTGCTCACAGCCATGCCCATCAGCCAATCAGAGCGGCTGTATGCAAATTAACCCAGCCAAAATGGAGGCTGGCAGGGCGGCTCTGCACTGGGAGTCTCCACGGCCGGCATAGCTGTGCCAGGTGTGTCAGCTCAGTGGAGCGCCCTTCCAGGGTCCACTGCCTGGCTCCGCCCCCTGGGGGCCTCCACAGGGCTAGTGGGAGCGTCTGCTGCACATTGCAGAGCATCTGAAGCCAGTCTGCTGCCTGGCTCCACCCTGGGTGTATTCGCTCAGCAGCAGGGCCCCACCAAGGGATCCTGCACCAGCGTCCGCCCCTGGTGTGTCCCCTCAGCGGTGGGGGCCCACCAGACATGTGCAATCGGGGGCCCTCCAGTGGGAAACGTCCAGGGCTGCACTCACCAGCCCTCCCACCCCCCAGTGCACGGATCCTGAAGGGGCTGTGGGCAGCCTGAAAATGGCCCTCAGCCCCTCACCCAGGCTGGCCAGGCATGCCAGCAGGTGGACATCACCCCCCCGCCAAGGTGTCTCAGACTACAAGAGGGCACAGGCTGGTTTGAGGGACTCCCACCCTCTGAGTGCACAAATTTTTGTGCACCAGGCCCCTACTCTATATATATAAAAACCTAAGCAGCCAGCCAAACAGCCAGTAGCTATGATGCACTATGAGGGAGCAGACGCTCAGCGCAAGAGCTGCAGAGTGATAGCAACTTTGCAGAGCGCCCTCTCACACTCCAGGATCCTTCAGGGAATGTCAGGCTGCTGGTTTCAGCCTGATCCCCACAGGTCAGGCCAAGGGACCCCACCTGCTGGACGGACCCCGCCCACTCCCCAGATGCCCTTCGAGCTCCGGCACCACCCCAGGTGCGGCCAGCTGAGGAGGAATGGTGGGAGGTTGGCTCCAGGGCATATCCGGCCCATCTCACCCAGTCCCACCCCACCAGCCACCTTCTAATTAATTTCCTTTCAATGTGCACGAATCCATGCACCAGGCCTCTAGTAATAAAATAAATTAGAATGCACAGAATTAACTGAATAGACATTTTCCCCCCAAAGAGGACAAATAGCCAATAGGCATATGAAAACATGTTCTACATCATTAATCAGGGAAATGCAAATTAAAACCACAATGAGATATCACCTGTCAGAATGGCTATCATCAATAAATCAACAAACAAGTGTTGGCAAGGATGTGGAAAATAGAGAACCCTCATGCACTGTTGGTGGAATTGTAAATTGGTGCAGTCACTATGGAAAACAGTATAGACTACTCTCAAAAAAATTAAAACTATAACTATCATTATGACTCAGCAATTCCACTTCTGGGCATTTATCTGAAGAAATCTAAAACACTAATTCAAAAAGATATATGCACCCCTATGTTCATTGCAGCATTATAAACAATAACCAAGATATATGGAAGCATCCTAAGTACCCATGGATAAAGAAGATGTGGTGCATATACAATGGGATATTACGCAGCCATAAAAAAGAATGAAATCTTAACATTTGCAAGAACATAAATAAGCCTAGAAGGTATTATGGTAAGTGAAATAAGTTATACAAAGACAAATACCACATGATTTCACTTATATGTGGAATATAAAAATAACAAAATAAATGAACAAATAAAACCGAAACAAACTCATATACTAGAGAATACAAAGGACAAACTGGTAGTTGTCAGCTGAAAGGGGTGTTGGGGAATGGGTGAAAAGCTAAAATGGAAGCACAAATTGCCAGTTATTAAAATAGTCACAGGGAGGAGAACCAAGATGGCAGCATGAGGTGTGTACCTATATGCGCAGCCTCCACAACTACATTGTAGAAAAACAACTATACAGTGAAAGGCCATCCTCCGGAACCAAGGGAGGAGAAGCTTTGCAACTAGAAATCAGGAGAAGGAGTGCATTGTGACTGGGTAGAGGCTCCCGGTGCCAAAACTGAGAGGTTCGGAGGCGCGGAACAGAAGCGGCGGCGTGGGTGAAAGGGTGGTGGCTGTGCCTGGATCTGCGGCTTGGAAGGAGATTATAAACTCCGGGGTCGCACTGAACGCGGTGCGGGCTTTCTGGCAATGGGGTGGAAGATCAGTGGCGTTCTAGCAGAGCTGTTCGCAGTGATCACTGACATGGAGATTCGGGGACTCAGAGACGTGAAGACCCCAGGGCTTGGAGGCTCCAGGTCCGGGAGAGGCTGCGAGTCAGCGGAGTGGCAGCCATTGTGGGTTGCTCCGCCACAGCGATTCTGAGACCACACCGCACCCCACCTACAACCCCGCCCAAGCTATGCATCCGCCTGCCTGCAGCATAGCCTGAGGGACTACAGCTGGGACAGAACTCCAAAAGCTCCAAACCCCAAACAACGAGGAGAAAGGCCTGCAGGTCTTTTCCTCCCAGTGATACCTCCCAGTGATAACTGCAACAAGACTGTGCACCCAGCCTTCAAAGGCGTACAAGAGTGTCCACCCCAGGTGATTGGGGAGGCTGAATCACTGGGCCATATATAGGACACCTAGCACAGAAAGCCAAAATGCAGAGACTAAGAAACAGGTCACAAAAGACAGAAATGGAGGAACGCAAACTACTGGATATAGAGTTCAGAACTACGCTTTTAAGGTTTTTCAAGAATTTTCTAGAAGCCGCTGATAAACTTAGTAATATTATGCAAAGATCCATCACCAGACTAGAGGTTTGCAATAATCGAGTCAAAGATTTGAAACATGAAAAAGAAAAAAGCACCCAACTGGAAGAGAAAAAAGAAAAAAGAATCCAGAAGTGTGAAGATTGTGTAAGGAGCATCTGGGACAACTTTAAGTGTACCAACATCAGAATTATAGGGGTGCCAGAAGAAGAGAGAGAGCAAGATATTGAAAACATATTTGAAGCAATAATGACAGAAAACTTCCCCTACCTGGTGAAAGAAGTAGACTTACAAGTCCAGGAAGCACAGAGGACCCCAATCAAAAGGAACCCAAGGAAGACCACACCAAGACACATCATAATTAAAATGCCAAGGGCAAAAGACAAAGAGAGAATATTGAAAGCAGCAAGAGAAAAGCAGTTAGTTACCTACAAGGGAGTACCCATACGACTGTCAGCTGATTTCTCAACAGAAACCATGCAGGCCAGAAGGGAATGGCAAGAAATATTCAAAGTCATGAATAGCAGGAACCTACAA
>PVJC01008191.1:0-34939 GCA_004026665.1 Murina feae | reverse complement strand
AATAAAGAGCTTCACAGACAAGAAAAAGCTAAAGGAGTACATCACTACCAAACCAGGATTATTTGAAATGTTGAAGGGCATTCTTTAAGAAGAAGAGGAAGAAGAAAAAGGTAAATATAAGAAGTATGAACAACAAAGTAACAACAAATACATATCTATCAACAAGTGAATATAACAAGTCAATAGAAATATCTGATGAACAGAATAAACTGGTGAATAGAATATAAGTAAGGGCATAGAAAGGGAATGGACTGATATTTCTCAGGGGGAAGAGGACATGAGGGGTATGGGAAGAGAATGGACAAAAATCTTACATCTATGAATGAAGACCATGGGGGGGGGGCGCGGTAAGGGGACGGGGCGAGGGGGGGAACCAGATGGAGGGGAGCTATGGGGGTTTTAAAAAAAAGAACATCTGTAACAATCTGAACAATAAAGAATATTAAAAAAAAATAGTCACAGGAATGAAAAGTACATTATAGGGAATATAGTCATTAATCCTATATAATAAAAGGCTAATATGCAAATTGTCCCCTCAACTGGGAGTTCAACGGGGCCGGCCTGCCAACCGTCCATGGTCCCTCCCCCACCTGTCCTGGCCTGATTGGCCCAATCAGGGCAGGCAGGCCACACCCCACCCATGCACAAATTCGTGCACTGGGCTTCTAGTTTTGTAATAACTATATATGCTGTCAGATGGGTACTAGACTTATCAGGGTGATCACTTTGTAAGGTATATAAATATCTAATCACTATGTTGTAAACCTAAAACTAATATTATGTTAACTGTAATTGAAAAATAAATTTTAAAAATAAATATTGTTTATAAAAATATAAAATAAAAAATCCCCAAAAATAAAAAGTAGACTAAAATAAGTAAAATCAGAAATGAAGAAGGGGACATTTAACCAATGTAACAAGTAAACAAATGATTTATAAGAGAATCCTATAAATAATTGTATACCAACAAATTGGATAACGGAAACACTCAAGATTGAATCAGTAATTTAAAACCCCCTGACAAAGCCCAGGCTGAGATGGTTTCACTGGAGAATTCCACCAAACACTTAAAGGAGAATTAACACCAATCCTCTTCAAACTCTTCCCAAAAGGTGAAGAGAGAACACCACTGCAAGAAATGAAAACTACAGACCAATGTCCCTGATGAATATTGATGCAAAAATCTAACAAAATACTAGCAAAGAAAATTAAATAGCACATTAAAAGGATTATTCCTAGAGTGTAAAGATGTTTCAAAGTACAAAAATTGGTCAATGTAATACACCACATTAAAGAATGAAGAAGAAAAAACATGATCATCTCAATTGATACATAAAAAGCATTTGACACAATTAAACACCCTTTCATGATTAAAAAAACACTCAGCAAATCAGGAGTAAATGAAAGCTACCTCAATGTACTAAAGGCTATACATGAAAAGCCCACAGCTAATATCATACTTGATGAAAGACTGAAAAGATTTCCTCTAAGAAACAAGACAAGGATGCCTACTTTCACCACTCCTATACAACATAGTACTGAAAGTTCCAGCCAGAGCAATTAGGCAAGAAAAAGAAAAGGCATCCAAACTGGAAAGGAAAAGTAAAAGTTATCTCTGTTTATAGATGACATGATCTTATATGTAGAAAACCCTAAAGATTCTATACACAAAAAAACCTGTTAAAACTAATGAATCCAATAAAATTTAATAATAGAAAAGCAACATGCAAATACAAGTTGCATTTCTATATACTAAAATGAACAATCTGAAAAGGAAATAGGAAAACAATTCCATTTACAATAGCATCAAAAATAGTGAATACTTAGGAATAAACTTAACCAAGGAGTTGAAAGAGTTATACCTTAAAAATAATGGAACACTGCTATAAGAAATTAAGAAGACACAAATAAATGGAAAGACATCCTGTTGTTCATGGATTGAAAGACTATATTGTTAAGATGTCAATATTGCATAAAACAAAATATAGATTCAATGCAATCTCTAAAAAATGCCTTTTTTTGCAGAAATAAAAAAAAATCCCTCTTAAAATTCCTATGAAGTCTCAAAGAACCTGAATAGAAAAAACAATTTTGAAAAAGAATGAAGTTGGAGATTGTACATGTCCTATTTCAAAATATATTACAAAGCTATAGTAATCAAAACAATGTGGTACCAGCATAAAGACCAACATATAGACCAATGGAATGGAACAGAGTGCCCAGAAATAAACCCTCATTATATGATCAAATAATCTTTGACATAAGTTCCAGGATCATTCACTGAGGAAAGGACAGCCTCTTCAACAAATTGTGCTGGGAAAATTGGATATTCACATGCAAAAGAATGAAGTTAGACTTTTACCTTACATCATATACAAGACTTAATTAAAATGGATTAAAGACCTCAATATAAGAACTAAAAGTATAAAATTTCTAGAAGAAAACATAAGGGGAAAAGCTTTAGAACATTGGATTTGGCAGTGATTTCTTAGATATAACACAACACCAAACTAAAGGCAAAAGAAAAAATAGACAAATGAAACTACATCAAACTTAAAAACTTCTGTGCATCAGAGAGCACAATCAAGAAAGTGAAAAGGCAATGTATGTAATGGCAGAAAATATTTGCAAATCATTTATCTGGTAAGGAGTTAATATCCAGGATTTATGAAGAACACCTTCAACTCAACAACAACAAAACAAACCTGATTATAAAACAGGCAGGGGTTTGCATAACATTTTTTCGAAGATGATATACAAATGGTCAACAAACATATGAAAAGATATTAAGCATCAGTAATTAATAGAGAAATGCAAGTCAAAACCATAATGAGATATTACTTTATACCCATTAGGATGGCTAAAAACAAAACAGAAAATAAGCATTGGAAACATGGGACAGACTGACGAATCTCAGAGGGAAGGCAGGAGGGGGTTCAGGAAGATTAACCAAAGAACTTATATACATTACCTATGGACACAGACAGTAGGCTGGTGAAGGTCTAGGATGGAGTGAGAACTGGGTGGAGTGGGGCAATGGGGGCAAGAAAAAGGGACATCTCTAATTCTCTCAAAAATAAAGATTTAAAAAACAAAAGAGTAGATGGCCCAAAGTGGTCTTCCCTAATTTTTCTGTTTATTTCTCTTAATATGAGAACCACAAAAATACTGGTGTCTAACTAGAAAATTATTATTAGACTAGAGGTGCAGTGCATGACGTTTGTACACTTGGGGGGAAGAAAGGGTTCCTCAGCCTGGCCTGCGCCCTCTTGCAGTCCGGGAGCCCTCAGGGGATGTCTGACTGCCATGGAGATGGGAGAGGTTCCTGCCATTGCTGCTGAGCTCACCAGCTGTGAGCCCGGCTTCTGGCTGAGTGGTACTCCCCCTGTGGGAGTGCACTGACCACCAGGAAGCAGCTCCTGCATTGAGCGTCTGTCCCCTGGTGGTCAGTGTGCATCCTAGTGACTGGTCATTCTGCAGTTTGGTTGATTTACATATTAGTCTTTTATTATATAGGATGACATAAGAATTCATATAGATGTTTATGTAGTAATGTATTCCTAATAGTGTTGACCACTATTCTTTCTATTAAAAAAATGAAATAGTCTTCATCATAAGGTTCATTTAACTACTGGGTAACAAGCACTTAAATTCCAGAATTGTGAAATTTGGATTTTAAGACTAGAACTAAATTATTGACTAGAGAATAGAAGAAAAAGTCATTTACTTATCAAAACCACGCGTGTAATTTTTTATCTTACATTTCTCATAGGAGAAAGTACATGTACATTCATTTTCCCATAATACCTAACAAGAAGAAATGCTTATTTCTTTTAAAATACTTCGACTACTCACTAATATCAAAACCTGAAAAGTTCGCAATATTTGTTAATATTGAAAAAAAAATGTTCATGTTTGTTACCACTTCTTAGGAATGAAGGCAACCTGACTTCCTGTTTCCGGTGTTAATTTGCATCATGTTAGAAAGAAGGACTAGGCAGGGGTTCCAGGAATGTGTGATGAGACTGAATTCGGTTTAGAAGCTGCTGTGCCACAGGTTTGAACTCTGTTTCCCAGTGGAGTTTGTGATAGGTTTTTAGGTCTTGGTCAAAACGGCCATCCAGTGCTATTTCTTCATCTGTATCAGAAAAATTAAGATTACAGCAATTATTTGAAAATATAATCCTATTGAATAAAGTTTAATTTTTGATGGCAACTCATCCTGGGTCATCTCTAATTCCAACATGACACAGCTAGGACTTGTGGGTTAAAGGGCTTTTTTCCTGATTTCATTTAGGCAGGTTTTCTTTCTTAGAGAAGTTCTTTGCCCTCCTCTGCTCTTTATAAATATTTTACAATAAGTATATTTTAGTCTCTTAATAAAAAAAGGACAATAATCTTCTCAAACAATTCTAAATTGCATTGAGCTTTTATTTCAACTAATCTCCTATGGGTATAAATAAGTCCCCATCCAAAAGTCAGGTCACAATTGCTCAAAACAAAGTATTAATCGGCCACTTTCTTACCTGTGCAAAGTTAATTACTTCAGTGGTTGACAGATATAAAAGGAGTCAGGAAATCTTTTGGGAAAGTAGCACAGTTGCGTTTGACACTTAAAACTTTACTAAAAATCAATTTGCTGCCCTAACCGGTTTGGCTCAGTGGATCGAGTGTCAGCCTGCGGACTCAAGGGTCCCAGGTTTGATTCTGATCAAGAGCATGTACCTTGGTTGCGAGCACATCCCCAATGGGGGGTGTGCAGAAGGCAGCTTATCAAGGTGAAGCCCTGTAGGAAAATGCCCTGGCCCGCGGGTCAGGAGATGGGCTCTGCCACTTGCCAGGTCTGTGGCTGAGGTAGACTTCTTAAGTGGTAACCACTAAGTCCTAAAATGACAACAAATATTGCTACTTACATAATTTGGACACTTTCCCCAAGGGGCGAATTAAAATCCCTTTATAAATGGCTTAATTACTGTTTACACGATTGTCTGCACTGAATATTTCTGTACACTCTGTGTACTTTGGCACTGTTCGTGTCCCACCAGCATGAGGTAAGGGAGTCTGGATTCCAGTGTGTGCATTTCCCCCCCTCTCTCCTCCTCTCCCCTCCACTCCACGCAGTGGGCAGCTGGGCAGCTCTGAGAGAAGTGCTGGGCAGACACGGCAGCAAGGCGCCCTGCGAGCAGACCTGAATGTCCCCACCCACAAAGGAGCCCAGCCTCGGGAGGAGGGCGCTGATAGTGTCCATACTTTCACTGGCCCTCCCATCGTCCTTTGCACAGGAGGGGTCTGTGAGACTCCTGGTTTCAGAGTTCTAGGTCTTTCTCCTGCTCACTCTCTTCCAGATTTTCTGAGCCCTAAACTTGCCTTTAGAAATGAATTCTCTTGCCCCCCGGCCCCGAGTTTGGCTCAGTGGATAGAGTGTTGGCCTGTGGACTGAAAGGTCCCGGGTTCAGTTCTGGTCAAGGCCACAAGCCAGGGTTGTGGGCTCAATTCCAATAGAAGTCTCCATGACTGATGTCTCACAGCATCGTAAAGAGCTCTCAGCTTGCTGCTCAGCACCAGGTAGCTCTCTAAGGCCCAGTCCCCACATGTTCGGGAGCATCTGCAGCCCTCTGGCTGGAGCATGGGACTCTCTGACTTGCATGCGGGGCCCCACTCCACCCCTTGCCGTGCCACCTAGATGCTGAGTTCCATGTACCTCGTGATGAACATAAGAGCCCAGCGCGTTTCCCACTCACAGTGATAGCCTGCACACACTGTCGCCGGGTGCCAGCTCCGCTGAGAGCAGCTCCTGGCAGACGAGTGTGCGAGGGTCCAGCACTTAAAACTTCAAGGTAAACTCGCTGCTGATGAGTTTATAAGAAGTGACTGTAACACCTCAGGAGGTTTTAGACAACATTCTTTTTAAACACTTTCCAAAAAGACTGCCAACATCCTGGCATCCCAACCATGTAGCGGATCATGACTTCATCCTTTCTTTCCCCCCAATACCCATCAAGAAAAAGTTGGGTAACTTACATTAATTGCCTTGCCATTATTTCTAAAAACAGTGCTCACACTCCAACAAGACTCTGTTATTTAACAGCTCATCCTGTTTTCAAAATGGCTTTTTTTTTTTTTTTTTTTAGCTATCTTTGTGAAAGAATTGAAATTCAGATACACTCTAGACTTCATATGCATTTCACTTGCTGCCACCCAACTAACAGGCCAGACACAGCTACCACCCTGTCAGAAGTAAGGGGTCTGAGGTCCACACCGGGGAGAGAAAAGCCAGGCCCTCAGGGTTCCCAAGGAGGACTCTCGATCATGATCCCATGAGAAGTCCTGAGGCTGCCTGCTGGGCTGTGTTTCCTTTTATTAGCCAGGCCACAGCCCCTTCCACCGGCAGGGTAAGGAGGTACTATGTCATGGAACAGCAGAAAAGCACAGGGCTAGATGCTTATCTTCTGATGGGAAGTCCTGGCTTTGCTACACTCTGGCCCTAGGCAAGTCACTCAACCCTCTTAGACCTCCTTTCCTCTCCTGTCACCGAGCTGATGACCTCAGAGAGACCGTCTGAGGGGCGAATGAACATGCTTTTGAAAGCACACAGCACTATTAAAACAAAGGCACCACTCACGTGAGTCAATCGCAAACATCTGCCAAGAACCTGCTTCGTATGAGGCAACATCCTTTCCCTAAACTGGCCCAGTCGGAGTGGAGAAATAAGATAAAAGACACAAAACAATAGTACAGGAGAAGTCACACAGCTCAAGATGAACTACTATATGAGTACGGATTTCTGGCGATTAGACAGGGGGCTTGAAAAGCTCTCTGAGAAGGGCCTGGCAAGGCAGGTCAGGCATGTGCACATTAAAGGTGCTGGGATTGGGGAAGCACATGCGGAGGTCAACGAGGCTCTAAGCCAGTGGTTCTCAACTTTCTGGCCCTTTAAATACAGTTCCTCATGTTGTGACCCCCAACCATAAAATTATTTTTTTTAATGTTTTATTGATTTTTTTTACAGAGAGGAAGTGAGAAGGATAGAAAGTTAGAAACATTGATGAGAGAGAAACATCAATTCAGCTGCCTCCTGCACACTCCCTACCGGGGATGTGCCTGCAACCAAGGTACATGCCCTTGACCGGAATCGAACCTGAGACCCTTCAGTCCGCAGGCCGACGCTCTATCCACTGAGCCAAACCAGTTAGGGCCATAAAATTATTTTTGTTGCTACCTCATAACTGTAATGTTGCTACTGTTATGAATCGTAATGTAAATATCTGATATGCAGGATGGTCTTAGGCGACCCCTGTGAGAGGGTCGTTCGACCGCCAAAGGGGTCTCAAACCACAGGTTGAGAACCGCTACTCTAAGGGGAGGATGAGGTTGAGGTGTGGTAGGCCCACTGCCCTCGGTGCCTGCTGGGTGTGCTGCCCCTGCTGAAAAGCAGCCATGCCCACACCCCCTTCTAAGCATCCTTGTGCCCCATGGCCCCTCATCCCTGTTAGTTATGGTTGACTGCCCCGGACTTAGGTGCCAGAGGAAGCCACAGAGAGCCTGTGGTGGAGGCAGCCACTGCCTAAGGCACAGAGCCCTACAGCCTAGAGAGTGACTTCCGGAATCAATCACACCTTCTCCCCAGATGGGAGAGAGAAAGATGCTCCCACAACAGGGCAACTGGAGTCGCACTTGCTGAGAACAGGAGGGTAGTTGAAGCCCTGAATCAGCAGGAGCCGAGAGGGCAGGGGAAGAAAGGACCTTTCCCACCGCAGCAGAGACAGAGCGAGCTGGGCCTCCTGCAGGGTAGGGCGATGGTGCCTGCCACGGAGGGGCCCTGGGGACGCTGGATCCTCCTACAGCACCTCTCAGGGGCTCTCTGGCAGACTTTGGCACTCTGCTGGCTTCCTGGCTTCCTCCTCGGTGCCCCCTTCCCTTTAACTCATTTAATCAGGACACAGGTTCTTCTCAACCCGGTCGCAGAGCAGACTCACCTGTGAAACTTGTTAAAAACAGGTTATGGACCTCACACCAGAGCTCCTGAATCAGAGTTCCTGGGGATGGGCCAGAATAAGTGCTCTGCCACAAGGAGAACTGAGTGAAGGCAAGTTGCTCTGGGCCACGGCAAAAGCATAGGGTCCACAGAGCAGACGGCAACCCTCAGGCATTTAAATCACTCTCGTTTGTCCTTACTCTCAGATGCACAACATTGTATTTAGCTGGAACGTAGCACACCTTCCAGTGCTAAGCTCCTGACTAACCCCGCATCGTTACAACACTCAGGATTTACAAAGCAACCTCGCGACCACGTTTCGAGGGCTTGCCCCCTGTCAGGCTCTGTATCAGCCTCTTTCTACAGGTCGGCTCATTTCTCATCCAGCAGCTCTGCAAAGCGGACATCAATCGTTCCATCTTACTGACCAGGACCTCTAACTGAGGGAGGCTAAAACCTCTCTTGTAAGTGCCAGAACCCGCTGGGTCTATCCACTGTGCTCTCAGATGTGTGTTTGGCCCTCGTGACTCTCTGCAGCAGGGCAGCAATGATCAGGTCCCCATTTCAGAGGTGAAAAGACAGGTTGTGAGAGATTCTCTCATCAAACGACACCACCTGAACCTCAGCTCACAAGCAAACAGCACCTTTCCACGGCCCTTGCCGATGCCACACTGGCTGGGCGAGGGGCGGTCCTTCTCCATTTGGGGAAAAGCATTATTGAAAACACTCATCTTCTGCCCCAGTCCCTGTGGTTAGACCTAGCCCGGCATGAAAACAATTCTTCTACAAATGGACATTTTAAAATGGAAGAAGCTGTCCTCTTCCCTTCGGTTTGTATCAGGGATTTCCCACCTTCAAGGTACAGGCCCCACTGTGAGGTCAAGTAGTTGCGCACGCCCTGAGCAAACGCAGACCAGTGAAGCGCAGGCTGCTCAGCTGACCAGTAACATAGTTGCTCACTACAGTGTATAGTGTCACTTAGCAACCTGACTTAATTCAGAGTAGCTTTTAGCCGTATTTTCTCAATTACAATGATGTGCATGTACCTTGAAACAATAGCAGCTTATATTTATGCAGTCCATAGGAAAAGCAAAAGGAGAGAGAGAGAAGAGAAAAGCCACAGAAGAAAGCACGACGGTGTGCGAGGAATTAAGTTTTTGTGCCCTCATTGTAAATAACATGCAGACCCTTCCAGATATTTCTAAATTATAATCATCTTTAACAGGCTGCTGTTGCTTATAGAAATATAACCACGCAAATGCGTACCAATCTTTAGCCACACAGGGCACAGGGAAAAAATTAATCTCACTTTGAGAATACTTACAGACTCACTGTGAGGAGGCTTACCTAAGAATGATGACAGCAGGACGAGGAGTGTGTTAGTGTTTTCATCTCCAAAACATGATGAAGCGCTCGTGGTATATTCACTGAAGTTCCACAACGTTTTGCAAACTAAGCAGGCCAGCTGCCAGTCGGTCGGACCAAAGTTTCTCAAACAATCCACTAACCTGAGTTAACAAAAGTCAAATTGCCAAGTTATATTAGGTCAGGCTCTCTTTAACTTGCACATTTTTAGCACAATGATGATTTTCCCTCTGCAATATTTAATATGTAATGTGTATAATTAGGGATTCTTTAAAATATTTTCATATCTATAAATATAAATAGCTACAAAGTCACCGTAATCTACTTCTGAATTAGTGTAAGTGTCCAATGGGAGCTAAGTCTCCTCTTCAGCCCTAAGTCAACTCTTCCAAATGCTGAAATCCTGCTGCCCTGGAGGAATGGCCAGGGAAAAGCTGTGCCCTCTGAATCCTGAGAGTCCGCACTCTGTGCCTCCACACTTACTTTTTCACGCCACCGCTTTCCTTTAGGATGGCATGCTTGTCTCTATCCACAGTGAGGTTCAGGAGAACGCCACAGGCAGAGAAGCACATGTCCTGATGCGTGGCGTCCAGCAGCGCGATCATGAACTTGTGTACTGGGAGGGCAGAGAACAAACAGGGACCAGTAAAGCGAGGGGTGCTCAGCTGTAG
This sequence comes from Murina feae, assembly GCA_004026665.1. NCBI lineage: Eukaryota > Metazoa > Chordata > Mammalia > Chiroptera > Vespertilionidae > Murina > Murina feae. The sequence continues at coordinate 24,928 of PVJC01008191.1, read as the reverse complement.
CTCATTCCCCCTTATTGAAGGGGAAAGGGCAAAGGGGAAATGGGAGCGGCTTGCAAAAATGCAAACCTTACCAAGGGATTTAACCCTTTCTTCTCAAGGCACCACCCCTTGCCCAGCAGTGACCTGCTCTGCCCCAGCTCCTCTGTCCCCAGGCACCGCTGAGTCTGACCTGAGAGCGCTCCCTCTCACACTGCGGCTGTGGTCCAGTCCTGCCGGTGGAAAGGAGGGAGCCACGGACTCTAGCCACACAGGTGACGCTGCTCATTTTTAACATCCCACGGCCCTTCCCCCCTTTTTTAAAATATATTTTTATTGATTTCAGAGAGGAAGGGAGAGGGAGAGAGAGATAGAAACATCCATGATGAGAGAGAATCATTGATCGGCTGCCTCCTGCACGCCCCACACTGGGGTTCGAGCCCACAACCCAGGCATGTGCCCTGCCCGGAAATAGAATCATGACCTCCTGGTTCATAGGTTGAGCTCAGCCACTGAGCACACTGGCCAGCCTCACTGGCCTTTTGGAATCTCCAGCAGCATTTTTCTCTAAAAATACGGCCCTGGTGAGGGCTCCTGATGGTATCTCCCCCCAAGTCCTCCAGGGCCACAGAAGTCTCAGTCAGAACCCTGGGAATGAGGCTGTGGCCAAGTGAGGACCTCTCCCCCATCTGGGAGCGGTTTCCCTGACCCCAGGGGAACGGAACTCTTTGTCTTGTTTCCCGATCCCCAGCGGGGCCTGGGTCAAGAGCTGGGGAGAAGGGATAGGTGTGTCCTCTGCCTCCTCCCGTTTTCCTGCTCACCTGGGAGGTGGCCACCCCGTTCCCACCTGGGCCCCACGGATGGGCCCCGCCGGGGTGAGCTTGGCAAAGGCTGCCTCACACTCGAGTGTTCCTAAGAGTCTAAAGACAGTACACCAGGATTGGAGGAGTTACTTCTGTGGAAGTGAGATGGTGTGCTGCGGTTCCTTTCTGTCTCTATTATCTAAATTTTCTGTCAGAAACATGGGTAATTGGGTATTTGTGGAAGAGAAAGGGGTGCTGTGATAAATCATAAATCCCTAACTGGGAAGGCCATGGAGGGCAGTCACACCCCAAGCCTATACCTTCTTTCCTTAAAGGTTTTAAGCCAGGCCCTGTCCACTGGTCTGCTGCATCAAGCGCTGCACACCTTTGAGATGCCAGAAGTAACACCCCTCAGAGGGGTAGTGCCCTTAAGAAAGCATATCATCTTGTGGCCCAGTTCCCACCTGGCTTTCTCCCATCCTCACCTAATTTTCCTTACACCCTCTCCTTACTTTCAAATGAACAAGAGAACCTGCAACTTGTTATTCTCAGGAGCATTTGAGATGTTGCTCCCCAGAGTATGGTGTCAGTTTGGCTCAAATCAGCTCATAAAAATTCTCTACAGGTTTGGACATTTCTTACATCAACATATTTTTAGTTATTGTTCTTACATGAGTTAATTGAAACATACAAAGGATGGCTAGTACAAACTGGTGTGTAACTGCCACCCAATTTAAGAAATGTTTGAATTTGCAAAGGAAGATGGTGATCAAATGCATTCAAAAGAGAAAGGACTACTGTACATATGAAACTTTCTTTTTCAAGGAAGAAAACATTACAAATCCAATTTTATACCTGGGCATTCTTTCCCCTCCAAGATAACTTCTACCTGAAATGTGGAGTTTATCCGTTCCAAATACCACTGATACCTTACACCATTACTACAGGAGCACTTCACATAAACAATACCCAAGATTGTTTTGTATATTTTAAAACTTGCCTTAATGGCATTATTCTGTATATATCCCCCATCACTAACATTTTTGCTTCTAGCTAATGTGTTTAAGGTTGATTCATGTTGGTCCATGAACTGCTAGTTCAACTTATTCATTGCTGCAGGACATTTTATGGCATAAATAAACCACAATGTGCTTATCCTCTTGCCTGTTGATGGACATTTAAGTTCTTTCCATCCTTTGCTATTATAAACAGTACTGTAAAGGGCATTCTAGTACCTGAAGGAGATGGTCTCTTCAGTAATTATTCCCAAGGACAGATGAGTATAGATGAGTCTCAGTCTCTCTCTCTCTCTCTCTCTCCTCTCTCTCTCTCTCTCCCCCCCCCCTCTCCCTCCCTCCCTCCCTCTCTCTGTCTCAAATGTCAGAAGACCTCTCACGAGGGAGAGGGATCTGGAGAACATGCTTAGTCCATCTTGGCATCCTGAGCTGACAGCCTTACTACATACAGAACAGAATGTAAGGCACTCACTTCCCCAAAGTGGAAACAAGCGTCACATTGTCGTGGTCCAAGCTCTGAGACGGCACCGCTGTTTGCTGGCAAGAAGTGCATGTTTATGAACGCAAGTGTCAGTAACTCACCGTTCTTCCGCACAATGAAATCGCAGACGTCATGGTCCTGGGAGAGATTTCCAAACACGCGCACAGCTTCCAGGACTCCGTCCATGTTGTTACTCACGAGAAGCTTTACAAGCACTGGGTTTGGTGACCAAAGAGTAAAATCAGTGAATTTAAATTTTGATTTATAGGCAATTGGAAACTGACTATCAATAGCTCAATAATCATAGTAAATACTGATACTGATAATTCAAAAATTAAAAATGGCAATAAAATGCAAACTGCAGGGGCCTCTAGTAAGAATTAAGAAGCTAACTTTTCTGCACAGATTAATTTCCCAGAATCAAATCAGGCTCTTAGCTATTTGTGCCAGGAAGTGAGAAAATATGAATGATTCTAGTACTGTGTTTAGTTAATAAAATAAAAACCTTCAATGAGCATGCTTCTACCCAAACTCAACTCTGAACCTTACATTCAGCAACATGTAGCTTTTGCTCTTGAATCACAGAGTTCTTCACTTGGTAGTAAGACAAGTTGTTGATTGTTGCTGTAGTATTGATCACCAGCTCCTCACAGTCATCAATTGACTTGTATTCTGAAACAAAGTAAGGGGGTCACAGACGCATCGCAGGGGCAGTCATAGTGCCATCCTCTCGGCAGCCACAACCCCAAAGGCAGCAGGGACGTACCCTTGTCCTGCACAAGGTCTGTGTAGGGGTGCCGGTTGCTGCCTTATTTCCATGGTCCTTCCTGCAGGGAAATGTGCCACATGCAGGGGACTGACTCCTCCTGCCCAGGGTTTAGAACACTAAGTTCCATCCCTCCAACTGAGGGGTCTGGAAAAGTCCAGACCTGTGTCAGCAGTAAAGCAAGGGTGCCAATGCCCCAGTGAGCACAGCCGTCTCTAAGCCCCCCTGGTTCACCCTGACCCAAAACACACAGACTCCGGCCACTTCTCACCTGCTCTGCTACAATCTAGCCCATCTCTCACCCCTAGGTGGCTTCTCTCCATCCACCTTTGCCTCCCTGAGTCTATCCTCAGCATGGTATCCTTTAAAAGTTAGTCAGGTAACGTCACTGGTCTCACTTGGCCCCAGACCCTCTTTGGGCTGCCCCAGTCCTGACCTCTCTGGCCTCGTCTGCTGCTCCAGACCCCAGCCCGCCGAGACCGACAGCACTGGTCTGCGTGCTCTTTTTGAACATGGCAGCACGAGCCTTCCTGAAAACGGTGGCACGGCTGTTCCCTCTGTCTAGAATGTATTCTTTTCCCAGTTACCCACTTAGCTCACTCCTCACGTGCTTTGGGTTGTTGCTCAGATGTCACCTTATTGGACAGTTTCCTTAATCAGCCTATATAAAATGGCACCCATCATTCCCTCTGCTCCTGACCCAACTTTAGTGTTTTCCTAGAACACATGACCACTTGACTTACATGTTTAACATATGTCTTCTAGTCCTAAAATATAAGTTCCATGAGGACTAGTAATTCAACTGTTTTATTCATTGCTACATTCCCAGCATCTAAGCAGCGTTTGCCATATAGGGAGTGCTCAGTAACTAGCTGCTGAATGCAAGAATAAGTGAATGAATCAATGACTAAATGAATGAATGAGTGAATGAATGAATAAATGAATGAACCTTTTAGCTTAGCACACAGACCCTCAGTAATTCTGCCCCTGCCTTCCACTCAGCCTCCAGACTTATCCCCTGGCCACAGGCAGGGGCAAGGACGCTAGAGAGAAGCCTCCTGTGGTATTCAGATGCCGAATAATGGAGCTTAGGCTTGGGTGGTGGTGGAGATGGAGCACGGTGGACAGACTGAAAACTATTTAGAGAGGAAAATGGAGAGTATGTGGTGAAGGCTCGATTGGAAGGTGAGGAGAGGAATCCCCCAGTATGATTCCTGGGTTTCTGAATTATGTAATTGGATGAACGTAATCTGGAAGAGGGTCTCAGTTGGGGAGAAGGTCATCAGTTGAGCTTTGATTCTTGAGTTGCCTTTGAAGTACCCACATTTGGTGAGGGGTAAGCTGGATACATGATCTGGCAGTCAGAGGAAGTCACACTGGTTACACTGAGCTAACTACAGCAACGTGAGCAAGCCTCTGCCTCTCCCCCTGACCCGGCATACCCCCTCCACCCCTGCCCCAGCCTGGCAGGGAGCTACCTCCACACTGCACACACCATGGGACCGTGCCTGGTTAAAGAGTACCTTTTACCTCTCGTATGAAACCAAACTTCCTCAGGGAACAAGAGGGAGGCGGTGAGCTGAGCAGGGGACGTGCTAGCTCTTACGTTTTCTGATTTCATTCTCTCGCCCTTTGGCCTCCTTTTCATGAAAGAGAATGGCCTTTTAGAGCTTACTCTATTCAAAGGAAGGTCCAGTCATTCATATGCTACAGAAAACATGTTCTCATTTATCCTGTCTTTCTCCAAGTATTCGTGAAGTGTCTACTATGTCCCGACTCCCATGCTGGCCTTGCGGGTGGGAGCGCCCCTGGCTGAAGGACCAGTGTGTGTGTTGAGATGGAGTTACTGGATATGTTTTGGACTTGCTTGGGACCTGACAACCAAAACTTTGTTTCTATTTCTCCCTTTTGGGACAAGAATGTCTAACCTGTGCCTGCCCCACCATTGTGTTTTGGAAGCACACAACTTGCCTGGTTTTACAGATTTACAGCTGGAGAGGAATTTTTCCCCCTCAGGCTAAGTCGTACCCCAAGTCACACAATATCTGATTTAGATGATAATTAAAATGAGATTATGGACCTTGGACTTTAGAGTTGATGCTAGAATAAGTTAAGACTTCTGGGGCTGCTGAGAAGGAATGAATGCATTTTGGATGTGGAAAGGATGTGAATTTGGGGGTATTAGGGGCAGAATACTATTGACTGAATTGTGTTCACTTCCCCAGATTCATATATTAAAGCCCTAACCTCCAATGGGATTGTATTTGGAAACAGGGGTTTTAAGAGGCAATTAAAGTTAAATGAGGTCATAAAGGTAGAGTCCTTATCCTGTAGGACTGGCAGAGCTATAAGGAGAGGAAGAGAGAGGCATTCTCTGGGGAAAGGCCGTGTGAACAGTCATCTGCAAGCCGGGGAGAGAGCTCACAGGAACCAGAGTGGCCAGCACTGGATGCTGGGCTTCGAGCCTCCAGAACTCTGAGAAATGCATTTCTGGTTTTTAAGCCAGCCAAGCCGGTCTGCAGTGTTTTGTTACGGCAGCTAGAGCTGACTAATACAAGGGAAAGAGAGGACCTGAATCGCCTGGGGCTGTAATTACAAATGACGTGACAACCTGAAAAAGAAAAAGTAAACTTTAATCATGTAGGCTAACCATGGAAAATTTGGGGATTTTAAACACTTTGTGGTTATTTTAGTCAGTTCTTGGTAACTTGGTTGGAATACTTTTTAAATACTGCAGTGTAATTCACATGCCATAAAATCCATCCTCTTAACGTGGGTTTTGGCAGTAATTCCTATTACTATTTTTTTCATTTTTTAAAAAATCTGGATTATCTTTGAGGCATTTCTGAACAGAAGAGGAATTTTCTTTCACAGGGCTGAGAAGTCTCACTCAAGCGAGCTGATCGTAGGAATAAAACCCTGAGCACGCCCAGCCCACGGAGCGGTCCCTGGCTGCAGGAAGCAGCTGCCTGTGTGCACCACAGCCCTGCGGGTGGAAGGTCTTACCCAGAGTGGTGAGGAGCAGGCCCACCACCTGCGGGTCGGCGGCCAGAGCCGGCCCGATGCCCGGGTGGATGGCCAAGTTGGCGAGCACGCGGGTCAGCTTGATGAGCACGTCCTCCACCCGGGCCTGCGGCTTCTGCGGCTTCTGCGGCTCGGGCTGCTCGTCCCCGTCACCTGCTGGCCTCTCGGGATGCCGGTCCAGCTCGTGGCAGGCACGGAACAGTGACAGCAGGGTCGGGATGCTCTCGTTCTCCTTGAAAAACTGCTCACGGGCCTGGTTGTTTTTCGCTGTCAGGTTGCCAAGAATGAAAACAATACGAATGACCAAGTCCTGCAATGAAATGGCAGACAAAGAGTTTCAAGTGTGCAGCGGCTGGGACATACTGTTGGAAAGAGCGCAGTATTTCATTTACTCACTATTTAGCTAACAGTGAAAGGGGACACGCCTGGCTTTGACGAACTTGCACAGGAGCTGATTCGCAAGATTGGTGCAAATTGACAGGGGTGATTAAAGCGTTTGGCAGCGTGGAGAGAAGACAACCTGGCCGATGCCATCAGAAGGTCTGTTAACTTCAGATCCTTCATCGAGAATGCTGGCTGGCCTTGTCCTCCCCCCACCCCACCCCCAACTAGTGGGCTGGGATATCATTACTCAGAACAATGCATTATGCAAATCTAAGCTTGTTCTGGAGGATCCTGATTTTTTCCTGAAAGCTCACCTGTGGAAGCGCTGGGTTTCTAAACACCAGGCCATAACGCTGGGTCAGACTGTGTTACCGCGGGTGTTAGCAGGCACTACTTGGGTTTGGGGCTGGATGATTCTTTGCTGGGCACTAGCTGCCTTGTGTTAGCATTCCTGGCCTCTACTGCCAGTTACCAGCAGCACCTCCCCAGATGCCATAGCCAGAAATGGCCCCTGGGGACACCACGGCCTTATCTCTGCAAACCACGGTAAAGCAGGACGGCACTTGACCTGGGTGGTAGTTATGACCTGGGTAGTGGGTGACGTCTGTACAATTGCTTGCTACCTGGTACATATGTGTTTCATGAACTTTTCTGTATATATGATGCATTTCACAATAAATAAATGTTTCTAAAAACCCCAAGATGAGGGCATTTTACAACTAAGCCAGATACAGCAACAATTACCTTTGTAATTTGACAGCAGACCTATGAGTGTGGTCGACCTTGCGCACGGTGGTGAAGGGGGTCCTGGGAGGGGGAGATTTGAAAGGAGAACTTACGACCGGTGGCCACCGGCTTGGGTGCTAATGGTCTTGTGGCGGGCACGGTGCTATTTTACAGACAAGGAACCAGGCTGGAGAAGTGCGGGGTCCGGCGGCCAGCGAGGGTGGTGTCAGGACGTGAACCCAGTGTTACCCAGCCCTGGAGTCCTTTCTACATCCATGCCCTACTTCCCACATGTTTGCCATTTAGTAGTCTCCTCCTCGGACTGGCCTTCTTTCAGAGCAGCGAGGGAATTATCTCCTTTTAAAATGCAACTATGTCACCGGGAGGGATTCCAGTAAACTTTGTTTATCAGATCAGTAGTTACCCGCAGCCTGGAAGAAAAAGGCCAAAGGCGGAGGAGGATGGGCTGTGGGCAAAAGTAGGCTTCCTTAGCGATCATCTTTCTTCAAAACACAAAGGAGCTTTGCCAGCCCTCGCAGGTGGCTCATGTAGGAATACTCCAGGCAGCGTTTCTTTTAAAACTTCCCTCGGGCCCCTCCCACTTCTAAGATTCTGTCCTTCTAACACCTCTGTGGCCTAGGGACCTGGGAGGAAGAAACCAGGCGGTAAGGCAGGAAGGGCTCCCACTGCTAGGAGGAGAAGGAGGGGGCGGTTCCTGGCAGCAGCGATGCCAACTGCAGGATGGCATGCGAGATCCTCGGAGGGGCCGGCAGATTGCGCCGTCTGTCTCTGCAGGCTTCCAGCACCTGCTGTGCTCCTGTGCCTGTCCTCTTTCTCGGGGCTGGCAGAGGCTTTCTCCCTCCTCCCCCTTCTCAAAACATCCTCCTTGGAGGGAGGGAGCACGGGACAGGCCAACATGGAAGCAGTCTCCAGGAGGCTGGCAGGTTCCTTTTTCCCAAGCCAGCGCTGGTCTTGACTCATCTGGAATCCTGCGAGCAGAGGCTGGGTGGGAGGGCGCTGCGGGCGCTGAGCTCACCAGCGAGGCACAGAACTGCACCAAGATGGCACGAGAGAGAGGTAATTGACTGTTCCACCGCCACAGTTCATCTCCCGTCTACAAAACATCCCTTAACTAAAAATCCTCTTAAGATTTGAAAAACTGGACCAAGGCCAAAAGTCACTGATTCGCAGAGACCACAATTCCACAGCAGGAAACCCTGCCAATATGCAATTCTCTTCTGAGTACAGATCCTCTCCTTCCTTCTTAGACGATACCTGAGAACTACATGTAAATCGACTGTGCACTTTTATGGCATTTCTACTAAATTTAACCCAAAGTTGCTTATTCCTACCACAGCTATGAAACAGCAAAACGAAGATGAAATAGGATACATTTTTTTTTTTAAAAAAAAGAAGGTAATCTAGTATAACCAGTTCATAATGACTTTCTAATTTTACTTAAAATGGCCTCAGCCTAGCAACAGCTGTGGCCAACCAGCGCTCAGACAGGTACGCCGACTGTAAGAAGCCTGACCTCAGCCGTGCTTCCCAGGTGCCGCCTGTGGGATATTCTCTTTGGTTTCACATATGTTGTGCCCTAATGAGCAAGCATGTTACGCAACCCAAACGAGCCCCACGGGCTGTAGATAAAGCTGTTTTCACTGGAACAAAACAAGGAGCAGGACGCAGCTGAGCAGAATGGTCCGTGTTCTTTTCCAGCGGCAGCAGCAGAGAGATTGGCCTCAAGTCAAAGAAGGAGCTGTCCCTCTACGGAGATCTGGCAACTGATCAAGAGGCTCACTGACCCCCAAGTCCAACACAGGTGGAGAGAAGAGGCAGGACTTGAGTAGATGCCTAAACTACCATCGGCCCATCTCCTCAGTCCCAGTGACCCTCATTTTCCTAATCTGCCAGACTCAGCCCAAGGGACACCTCTGATTCCCCGCTGTCTCACTCCCCTCCCCAACCAGTCACCAAGTTCCCTCTGCTCCATCATCTCAAGATCTCCCTCCACCCCCTCCTTCCCATGCTCACTCTGGTTAACCTGCTGGGAGACTCTTGTCAGAGACCCTTGACGAGCTCCTCCCTGTGAGATCAATGTTAGCACCACTTCTTGGACAACAGTTCCTACGCCATGTCCTTGCTCAAAACATCCACTGCCTATCAGGTGTCAAAGCCAGAATCTAAGGCACCACCTGGCTCCATGGAACCACTTCTGCGTTGCCCCACACGACTCCCTGCCCACAGCCAGCCACGGGGAACGCCTTTGCCCCTGACTCCCACGCCCTTCCTATCCACTTTAAAATAACTGCTGTGCATCATGTTGACCTGGGGAAGGAACCGCCTCCGGCCCTCACAGAAAGAATAACCAATGTTCAGCAGACTTCACTTAGTGGATGAGTACTTGTAAGTAAAGAAAAGCATTTTAGAAAGATTTTTAAAGACAGGTTTAAATTGCAGGGGTTGTCAACGTGCTTAACGAGAGAGTTACGTTCATCAACAAGCTCTGTTTAAAACTTGGTTAGGAAGTTCTTGTGCAATCTGGACCCGAGAGCTGAATCAGGATTTGCAACTTATAACATTTACCCAACCTCCCACCCTCATTCAAAACCCTGACATGAGCTGAGCTTACCAGTGGCCAGAGACCAGGCAAGTTTCACCAGTTTAGAAGACAGACTGCACTACTGTAAAAATGCTAACGAACCGTAGCAGGGGCACCGACCTCTTTACCTCTAGATTCTTAAATTAAAAAAAAAAAAATGGCAAAAGCTGTCTGGTGTCAATGAATCAAAACTGTACCTTTTTTTTGGGTCAGATCAGCAATATATATATGTATTTTTTGGTGCGCCATAGAATTTTAGGAATTAGTTTATGGGTGCCACAGGATGGAAACGGGTGAAAGTCACCGTGTTGTATGCTTCTGAGCACCAGGGCAATGCTAGAATCCCACTGTGTCCTATTCTTTAAGTCAGGCATTTGGGTTCCGTGCTGAGTCGGGGAAGAGCCAGTGCCACAAGGGCAAAGCAGCAGGAGCTGGAAAGCATGAACAAGCTGAGGGCTTGTTGTGCTGCCCGCCCGCCTGGTCAGGGGTGCAGACCAAGGCCAGGGCTGAGAAAAAGGAGCACGCTCAGCCAAATGCTTTCGGCACCCACTGGGAATGCGCCTGCAGAGGGCCTGGGAAGAGAGCCACAGAGCACGCTCCTGCCAGGCAGGAGGCAGAGGGGGAACCGCAGCCAAGTGGCCACATAAAGGCGCCAGGGTGAGAGGTGGAGGGGGCTGCCTGACCAATCCTCACTGGCCCCGGAGAGGATGGAGGGGAGAGAGAGGTCATGCTATCCCTGGGCAGCTGCACAGCTGTGCTTGCGTTAGAGAAGAATAGTGAGAAGAGTGGCAGATGTCTATGTGCCACAGCCCGCACTGTGCAGTCATTCCAGGCCTCCTTTTCAACACCACGATGCCTGAGCATCCAGGTCAGACGGGGCTCATGTGGCTGGAAGTCCGAATGGAATGAGAGGCATGACTTTCAAAGCAGCTCAAGCAAGGACGTGTCTGGTGGCTCCCTACAGGGTTGTGCAGGCTCCGATGATGGCCCTACCTCTGGAGGCTGTGTTTTAACCACCTCCCTAACCACCAGACACTTCTAAAGGTGGAGAGGGTTAGCCAGGCAGTTGTTCCATAGACGTGAGTGACAGGAATATAGATAAGCATTCTTTTTTTGGGACATTGACCTTTTGCAAAAATATTGCCAGTCTTAAAAGTCATATTGGAGGCATTTTATCAGCTGTCCTGCCCAGCAGATATTTACAGAAGAAATGAGAAAAATCCCTTTATGTTCTTTCAAGAAACAAACCCAAACGTATTTTGTGGAGATGCTAAATGCAGCCACGTCGACGTCAGAGGCAGCTCCCGAGGCAGGCTCCGCCGCCCGTTCCTTCATTCCTAGGCCCATTTGGTTTGTACCACATGCATTTCCCACCATAGAGCATACAATACGTGCACGTTTCTCCAATGGAATTTGCCATTTAATTGAATTCTGGACAGTGTTTTTCATAGATATTTTATCATTAGGTAAAAAGCTAAACGAAAGCTGAAGTTTAGCTTTCGAATGGCATTAAGCCAACTGAAACACTGTGTTTCAGTCTCACTTGGTATGCGTATGGCAACTGGGGTTATGAGCTGAGCCTTGGAACTTGGACAAAGGAACCTCATAGAGACGAGCCCAAGCGGTTTCCCCGCGGAGTGGATCCCGTGTCTCTGAGGCTCCTGCTGCACAGAACCCCTGCCCCATCCGTGACCATCCTGTACAGTCAGGCCCTGGCCCCTGTGTGAAGGGGGGTGGTGCAAGCCTGACCACGCTCTATTTTAAATGAACGAGTGTCCCTCAGATTTATTTGTTGCAAACTTCCGAAGGTTAGATATAGGTATTTACAGGAGTTTCTCAAAGCAGGATTATCTGCAGGAATAATTTGTGACTATTTTAAAATAAAAGTTGGTGGTTGTGTCACTCACAAATCAGCAGCTCTTGGCTGATGTAACTAACGGGAGATTAATGAGTTCTCCCTCCAGCAGGTGATGGTGTGAGTCCCACAGGAGGGGCACTGTGCTCAGCCCTCCTGAGCGGCCCACTCGGACCAGCACCCGAGCCTCGTCACTGTGATGGCTATCAACTCGTTATCAGTGTGTTTGGTCCCAGGACCCCTTGTTTTGACACAGGTCTGGCGGACAAAGTTTACAGGATGGTGTACGGCCCCATCCCGTTTTCTCTAGCTAAGAGCACCCCTCGGCTGCTGGTCCGAAGGGCACCTCTGGCTGGGGAAACGCACACCAACACCTGGCACAGCTAACGTGGTTCCTGCTCTGTGAGAGTCACTCCTAGCCGCACGCCTGGAGAGAAAGACTGACCCTGAGTGGCTGATTGGATTAATCACTTTAGAATCTCGCGAGGTTTTGTAGAAAACGTTCTGCTATTAATTTTGGAGGAAAAAATGTGTTAAGGAACCACCTTAATTTATACCACAGGTTCCCCAACCTGCTGTTCATTTGAATCCCTGGAGGAGCCTCTTAAAAACAGGTTCCTGGGCCCATCCCAGCCCTGGGTCAGAGCCTCCCAGGGTGGAGCCTGAGAACCTGTATTTTTAAAGCTCCCCAGGTGACTCTGATGATAAGCTGCTGATTTAAATCAAGACAGAATTAGAAATTTCACCACCTTGACAGCTATTGTTTTTATAATACCCTATCTAATAAAAGAGCAATATGAAAATTAGGTGTCACTCCGTGACAAAAGATGGCTGCTCCCATGGTCACAAGATGGCCGCCCCATCACACAAGATGGCCGTCTCCATAGACACAAGATGGTGGTGCCCACGGACACAAGATGGCCACCCCATGGCCACAAGATGGCTTCCCCCATGAACACAAGATGGTGGTGCCCATGGACACAAGATGGAGGTGCCCATACCACATCCTATCTAATAAAAGAGTAATATGCAAATTAGGCATCACTGTCACAAAGATGGCCGCCCCCATGGCCACAAGATGGCGGCACCCAGTCCGGCTCAGCCCCGCCACTGAAGTGGTGAGGCCTTTTAGGCAGGCAGGTGGCTGGGGAGTCAAGGGGCCTGAGGGGCAGAATAGGCGATCAGAGGGAGCTGGGGGTCCCCTACCCAGGCCTGCATCCTCGGCCAGAGGCTACAGGCCTGGGCAGGGGTAGAGCTGGGATTGGAGGGGCAGGGGTGGAGCCGATGATCAGAGTGAACTACAGAGGAAACACCTTTTCTTATTGCTCATTGGCTAAGCTCCCTGTATGCCACTGGTAATATTCTTAGTAACTTGGGTAATAAGAATCCCTAAATGTGATCTAGGGTTTTTCCACCACACTCCTGGAGGGAAAAAAAAATGAAGGTCCACTGCTGGAGAGCTAAGGAATGTCATATCCTGCAATAGCCAGTTTGGCTCAGTGCATAATGCCTCAGCCTGCTGACTGCAGGGTCTGGGTTCAATTCTGACCAAGGGCATGTACCTAGGTTGCAGGCTTCTCCCTGTCCGGGGCCCAGGTCAGGGCATATGCAGGAGGCAACCAATCGAAGTGTTCCTCTCATTTTGTTTTTTCTCTCTGTTTTTCCCTTCTCTTCCACATTCTCTAAAAATCAATGGGAACATATCCTCAGGTGAGGATAAAAAAAAAGAAAGAAAGAAATGTCATATCCTATGAAAGACACATCTTGAAAATGCCTAAAGAAAGTTGTCATTTTTTCATGGTGAAGGAACTGGAGTCCGTGTTGATGAAAACACCTTGGTGGCTGCCGTGACTGGCAGTGGCTGCAGCAGCGGGATGATGGGGCTGGTGGCTTCCCCTGATTAGCCTGGTCGCCTCCCATAAAGGGAGGCCAGACTGCAGCTTAGGCCTGCTGCCCAAGGGGAGCAGGGAGCAGGCCTAAGCCTCAGTAGGACACCCCCTGAGGGCTCCCAATATGTGAGAGGGGGCAGGCTAGGCTGAGGAAACCCCCCCCCCCCACCAGTGCACAAATCTCATGCACCAGACCCCTAGTCGATTTATAAGAATCATCTATGTTCCATGCTAATAATTCTCACAACACAGATGTGAAGAAAATAAAAGTGAAAAACTCATAGAGACAGATTTTGAAAAGACCTATTCTGATACACTGAAGTCAGACTTTATCTTGACACGAGATGAATATGCATAATGTCAAGAAACAGGAAAAAAGTTACTTTTGGCAATTTCTCACATATGTTCTTTTCATTTCATGGGAAATGATAGCAGATGGGGGAGTGGATAGTCTACTTCTTCCAGAGGCCAGCAGCCCTGTGCTCACTTGGTCCTGAGCAAGATTTCCCTTGTGGAAGCAGCTGGTCACCCTGCTGCAAAGCTCCTCATTCAGATGATAAGGTCACTTACAGAGGCCTGTGTGAGATACTTTGCTTATTACTAGAGAGGGGTTTCTTTTCTTTTAAGATTTTGTTTCTGTTCTTTGAAAATATAGTTGACCATTAACACGATTTAACTGAACAGCAAGTCTCAGAAAAAGGAAATCTCCACCGATTCCAAATATAGTCTTCAGGCTTTTAAGACAGAGACAATGATGAGCCCTCAGAACAAAGCTAAGGTATAGAGACTCTGTTTCATCACTTGGTGGTAGCTGTGTCTATTAGGAGACTACAAAGCTTCTGAAATTTATGTCTGCAACCCACAGTTAGTGTTGTGGAAACGTTTCCAGGAGCTGAAACAAAAATAGTTATAGGAAGCGATCATTCTATCTAAAAAGCTGCCGGAGAGCTCATGTATGTTTCAAAGGCCAGTCCCAAGCCTCAACTGTTCAAGTAAACCTCAGATGTAGCAAAGTTTTTAGCCGCCACAGATGGATAGACTCAGATCAAGGTGCAGAATTTCTGGAAATTAATTTTCTTTCTAGGAAAGGGGGAAGATCAAATTGTATTCCACTGGCCACCTGGGCCAGAGGAATGTGAGGATGCCGTGCTCATCTGGAGTAATTTAAATTCCATCACTTCTATTTTGTTGTTGTGTAAGGCAGCCCACCAATGTGAAAAGTGGGGGGTGAGGGAGATTATTTTTTTCTCCTCCAAACTAAGGAGAAGTAAATATTTATGAAAGAAGCACTAGAGTACTATAAGAAATATTTTATGATACTTTACAGACTTCAAAACATTTTACATACTCAAAATTCATTCTTTAAACACATATCATCAGCCTACAATGTCAAGCATCATCTCAGGTGTATCAAGACAGGGCCTAAGTTCTTCAGGAACTCCCACTAGTGAGTGAGGCAGCCACACAAGTGATAAACACTTGCAGAATCACAAAAGAAATATCTTACCTAATAATAGACAAAGATTTAAATTAACTGTCCCTTTGCTATGCTCACCAGCCAATCAGGAGGGTATGCAAACTAACCCAACAAAGATGGTGGTTAATTTGCATATGTAGGCGTAAAGCAGAGGAGCGGGAGCAGCAAAGACCGAAGGCTCCGGCCACGAGTGGTGAAGACAGGAGGCTCTGGGGCCGGAGCGTCCAAGACTGTCCGGCCTGGGTCCCGGGCGCCGGAGGAAACTGGTGCCGGCAGCCAGGGGAAGGGAAGGCCTATTGCACCAATCTCTGTGCAACGGGCATCTAGTGTATTTATAGAGACCTATGGGAGCTTTTGGTTAATGATATTAGAAAGTAGTTGGGACACCTACCAACTTCCTGGTAGCCTGAATAATTTCCCAGCTCTTCTAAAACAGTTTGGTTTTGAAGAAAATATAAATTATGGATCTATTTCTCTCACAAAGAAAACCAACAAACAAAACAAAGCTGGCTTAAAATGGTAACATTTCATGCTTTAGCACAAGTAAAAGACAGTATAAAGTCTAAGTATAATTTTAGGAATGCTAACATGATCTTTATACAAATATAAATTAACACATTTAAAAAATTACCTCCTTAATGAAGGATCCAATACAATGATAAAGTTGGTTCTAAGAACAATCAAAAAACTGGGTGTTTATAAGCATTAAAAAGCGTGTTGGGATATTAGGTTAGATACACACCTGGCTAAGAGCCTACAGTAGCGATTTTCAACCAGTGTGCCCCAAGAATGTTTAAAACATGCAATATACCTATTTATTTTAGTCAGGGGCACTGACCTCTTTTTCCTCGGATTGCCAAATAAAAGAGTGATAACAGCCGACACAATAGCCAGTGTAAATGAGTCAAAACTATACTTATTTTTATTATCAGATCAGCAAAATATATATTTTTGGTGTGCTGCAGAATTGTAGTAATTAGTTCATGTGTGCCATGAGATGAAAAAGGTTGAAAATCGCTGGCTTACAGGGTAATAAAATCATAACTTTTGAGGTTACCTTGTCACCCAGAGAGAAATCTACAAGTTAATGTGTGACTTTCTGGTGTCTGGGCCCTAAATAGCAAGTTTAAACACAGACGCGTTCTCCTCAAGAAAAAACCCTGCCAGTGAAACAGCGCCCCAGCATGACTTTGTCCGGACATGCAGCCTCCCACGCCACACCCCGTTTCTAAGTTTTGCATAATTTTTCCTAATCGCAGTGATGTGGTTATTAACATCATGGGCATACTGCTTGGATCCTAGCTTGGGTAGACTAGCCAGGCGTACTAGCCGCAGGAAAGTCTTTAAAATGAGGCACTGCTGAGAGAAGTGGCTGGTCTTGAAAGGCTTCCCAGAGAAGTGGACGTGAGAGGTGCATCTTGAAAAATAAACCTGCTTTTGAGGATGAGAAGTAACCAGAGAAGTTTCATCAGAGTCTCTAAGGCCCTTCTCACTAAGGGCCTATTCGTATTCATTTATTTCAGACTTTAAAAAATATATATATATATTTTATTGATTTTTTACCGAAAGGAAGAGAGAGAATAGAGAGTTAGAAGCTTTGATGAGAGGGAAACACCGATCAGCTGCCTCCTGCACACCCCCCACTGGTACATGCCCTTGACCGGAATCAAACCTGGGACCCTTCAGTCTGCAGGCCGAGGCTCTATTCACTGAGCCAAACCAGTCAGGGCTATTTCAGACTTTTTAGGTGTTACTTTTAACAAGTGTGGATATGAGGTCCATCTAGTAATTGCAAGCAAATGCATAATTACCAAAGGCAGGCAACCATTATCAAAGGCAGAGGTAACAGCCAAGAGAAAGGGAAGAGAGAGAAATCTACAAAAAGAAGACACAAACATTTACAGAACCTCATGGATAGACTTGCGCTCCCTCCCAGTGCGGGCGAAGAGCCTCTGGAGATCAAGATGAGGCTAAGTTATTGTTAATATCTTTTGTAAGATATTTAAATATGGTTTTCACCACAATGATTGAAATAAGTTCGGTGATTAAGGGGACACATTATGAATTTTCTTGATGGTTCTAAATGAACAGCATGTTACTAAACATAGTTTGTAAGGTGCTCTTTCTTCTTTGGATCAAAATAATTTTAATAGAAACACAAAATTATAATGTAAATCAATGGAGAAAAACATCGCATTTAAACACCAATATTGCTTTGCAGATAACTATTGGACTAAGGTGAAAAGTAGTTCAGTGAGGAGTGTGGTAAATTTTATGCCAATTAGAATTTAAGCCATTTAGTCTCTGGAACCAGAAAAGGCATACCCTCCCCAAACTGACACATCAAGTGCCTCGTACTGGCAAGATATCAGAATTTTTGTCTGTTTATTAAACATGGCTTACATCTAAGCTACAATCAGAGAGACAAATAGTATCTATTAGGAATGCCATAAGGCTATTTGTCACTACTCAGCAGATGGGTGTTCAAGTTATGACAACTTGAAATCAAACTGTTAAAAACAAGTGTTTTCTTTCTTCTACATTTGAAAATTCTAGTGCAAGGCAAAGAGGTTTTTCCCAGTAACCATCATCTAAGTTATGTATGATCAAAACACCAAAGCAAAAAAGAATAATGATGATAAAATAAATTTACAATGAAAATCCACGAAGTAAATCCACAACATAAAATTACAAAGTAAAATCTACAACTAAATCTTTTTTATAATCTAAAATAATACTTTTAATGCTATAGTATTTATCATTTCTACCATTTTAGTTTTTTCCCTAAAAAAAGAAACCAGTAGGTATGCCTAAGCTTTTCATGAGATTAATTCACTTGTTCAAAGATTTTTAGTTCTGATAATATATTGTGCCAAAATCTAAAATAACAAATGCTTAATGGACATTTACATTATCAGGAGATTGTGAATACTTTAAGGTAAATTAGTCAAACTCATTCTTTGACAAGGCAAATCCTTATACCTTGAAATCTTTCAAAGTATGTAATTTAGAGAAAATATAAAGTACATAGGGAAAACCTCTGTAAGCAAAATACCAAAATCAAAAACTTAAATGCATATTTTAAAATCATTTTTAACAATAAAAACTTAACCCTTTGATCAAGCTTTTATCATCTTTAAAATGTAGTAATAATATAGTAAGAGTATAAAATTTTCTCTGTCATTCGTATAACCAAAAAGAGACCTGCAACCTTTTAATAAATCGCTAATAATAGTGTAAAATCTGACAACTTTTATCATTTTCATTATTTTCACCCAATTCTGTACTTGGCTGAGTAGAAATAAGCTTAATGCTATTTGTGGCAAATAGGGATTATGTTGTGAAGTGGCTTTGATATGGTTAATATGATAATAACAAACAAATATTCTTAGCATATACATAACTTATTTGTTAACTGGTGAAATTTACTATATGATTTTGAAAATTAACCATGTCTATAAAATGTCTCCAATAAAGAGTTGATGTCACTTTGATCATTTATAAAGGTGAATAAAATTGGACTGCATTTAATGACTATTCAAAAACTTATAATACAAATTTATATTTGTACTAAGTATTATAGTTTTATTAAGGAGAAGTCTTTGTGAGTTCTTCCTTTTTGTTTTTAATTTCAGAGAGAGGAAAGGCGAGGGAGAGAGAGACAGAAACATCAATGAGGAGAGAGAATCTTTGATAGGTTGTCTCCTGAACACCTCCCACCTGGGATGGAGGCCACAACCCTGGCATGTGCCCTGACCAGGAGTCAAACCGTGACCTTGTGGTTCATATGTCAGCACTCAACCACTGAGCCATGCCAGCTGGGCGAGTTTTTCCTTTTTTTAAACAACTATACATGGTTTTGCCCAATTCATTAAAACCATACTATTTTCTTTAAATACTTACATAGAAATTTTATTTTCTAAATATAAGGTCAAAGAAATAGAGAATTTCAGCGCCAGAAGACTTTTTAGAATATAGCAAATGTAGGGATATCCCAAACTTCAATTTACATCAGAAATCCCTCTAGTTTTTGTTGACTTTCAGATGGCCAGGCCCCTCCCCACCCATCTGACTCAATAGGCTTAAGGTGGGGTCTGGAAATAACCAGTGCACCTCCACCTCACTCCATGGTGATTCTCATGTAGGGGAAGAACAAAGCTGTGGTAGTCCACCCACCCCTTCCCTAAATCAGGAATCCTCCTACCACATGGACATTTTATTGGGGCCTTTTCTGCCTCAAACTACTCCCTCTCCAACTCTTTGCCTCCTGGGGCAGCCCATTACACATCTAATTGAAGTTTCTAATAGAAATCTTTACATTTAAAACATCAAGTCATTCAACATGGACTTACGTGAATACACCGATACAAAGAAACTAAAGAATTAAATGCACGAAGAACTGACCTGCTTCTTCTGATATTTGTTTATCAGATTCAAAAACAAGGTGTAGCATCTGGAATAGTTGGCCAAGGCAATACAGCAGTCACGGTAAGAAGTAAGTTTGCTGCAGAGATGCCAAATGGAAAAATAAAAATAAACTTTGTTTTTCTTTAAAATTCAAGTACACATTGTGTAACTTTAAGTGCACATCTTCAAAGCATTGCCCAGTGCATGAAAAGAGTCTAGAAATAGTCCACACACCCATCCAGAGAAGCCTCGGGGAGGTTTGCTGTCTGCTGTAGGCTCTGGGGGCATGGAGTGGGGAAATAAAAAAAGTTCTTTGATAAACAGAAACCTGAAGCCTGTAACACATGCATATGCTGTAAATTTTCACAACCCACAAAATCATGGTCCAGAAACTGCAAGCCAAGAAATTTAGACAAAATCTGGTTGGATACTAACCAATGAATTCCCGGGGACCCCACCAGCAGCAAATGTGCTAGGGGTGCACACTAGGCTGCTAGGAGCCTAATATCAGGCAAAATGGACCAGAAGGCAAAAAGCCTTAAGAATAGCTTCAAAGTTTCTAAAGCAAGCAAGCATGCAAACAAACAAAACCAACAAGGCAATATGGACAAACTTACATCAAAGATATTCAGAAATTTTTCATTGATAGATTAATAGATAAAACACCATTACTATTTTAGAAACTTGACCATGTACAAGTTTTTTTAACAAGTCTCAGTACATTTTTTGAGAATTGGTATCTCACAGATCATATTCTCTGGTCAGTGAAATAAAATTAAAAATCAATATTTAAAATCCATTAAAAACACACTTTTGGAAATTTAAAAACATAACTTTTGGATCAAAGAAACATGAAAATTAAAAAAAGCACTTGGATACTCTATAAATACTACAAAATACTACCAAACAACATTGTTGGGATGTAGCTAAAGCAGTAGTTAGAAAAAAAAAAAATAAAGCCTTAAAAGGTTGAAAAGACAAGAATTGAGTTTCTAACTAAAATAATTCAAAGGAGAATATACCCAAGGAAAGGAGATAAAAGGGATTAATAATGATGAGAACAGAAGTATATGAAAAAATAAACATGCAGTAGGGCAGATCAATAAATCTATTAGTTCTGCAAAAAACTGGTAAAAAATTAGAAAGACTGATAAAAAAAGAGAAACATCATAAATAATCAAAATTAGGCATGAAAATCAATATTAACAATAAAGAAAGAGGCAGTGTAAATAGTGGTGAAATGTATGACCTCTAGAGCCAAACTATCTGGTTTGAACTGCAGCTCTGTGGTTTACTAGCTGTGTGGCCCTGGAAGAACACCAAACCTCTCTACGCCTCAATTTCCACATGTAAAATGAGGATAATAACTACAGTTCCTATCTTTTAAAGTTGTTATAAGGAGTAAATCAATTAGTAGTTGGCAAGTGCTGGCATGTAGTAGGCACTATCAAGTATTTGTTAAACAAGTGAAATAAATTAAAAAAAGACATAATTAGAGATGGATACGAGGATATTTGGGACAATATCCCAAAAAAGTTGATTGGTAGTATTTTGTAGTATTTGTAATGTATCTAGGTGCTTTTTTATTTTCATGTTTCTTTGATCCAAAACATAGATAAAATGGACAAATTCATAGGGAAAAAATTTTTTGAAATTGACACAAAAAGAAATAGGAAATATCTTTAGGTACTTGATCAATAGAGAAAGTGACTCAGTAGTCAACAATATTCACACATACACTCAAGGGTAAAATAGCTTCTTAAGCAAGTTCTATAAGCTTTTCAAGGAAAAGGTAAGTTTAATTTTCACAAATTCTTCTAGAAAAGAAAAAAAAACCAAAATACTTTTCAACTTGTTTTGTGAGGTTCGTGTAAACCTGACATGAAAACCAGATAAGGCCAATATGACAACTGAAAAGTACAGGTCAATTTAACTCATGACCATAGATGAGAAATCCTAAACCAAATGTTAGTGAACTAAACCTAGCAAAATATAATGGTTTATCATGAAAAAAATCTATTGATGTAATCTACTACCTTAAAATTTTAAAAAAGAAAAACCACACAACATAGATTCAGGACAAGCATTTAAGAAAATTTAGCAGCCCTTCATAGACAAAAATTTTCCTTAGCCTTCTAAAGGGTATCTATAAAAACCTACAACAAATATAATTTTTAACTGGTAAAACCACAAAAATATTTCCTTTAAAGTCAGGATAAAGGCACCAGGCCAAACACTCTTACAACTTTGTATGGGGCATCCTAAGCAATCCGAGAAGAAAGAGGTGGGGACATGGAAGAGGAGTTGTAATAAATGGGAAAACATTATCCTCCAAGAGAATCTATAGATAAACTCTTACATCTAAAATTCATCAAGATCCATGGATACCTAATAATCAAACATCAATACTATTCACATACACCAGCAGCAACCTGTTAGAAAACAATTTTTACAAAGATTATATTCATAATCATAGCAAAAGCTATGAAGACATACATCTAACAAAAGATGTGCAAAATTCTTTTGGAGAAAATTACGAAATGTTTTTGAAAGATATAAAGGAAAAAGAAGACATCATAAATGTTTATGGATGAAAGACTCAGTATCACAAAGATGTCAATCTTCCCCCTCCCACTCTAATCACTCTATTTATTCAGTGTAGGTCCGTGAATAACCCCAAAGTTCCTATCATGGACCTTAGCTGATTCTCCAATTCATAAGGAAGAGAAGAGAAGAATTTGGACTTTAAAGGAGAAAAGAAGTGGTGGATTCATCTTATGGCCAGGCAAATTAAATCTGTAATAGTAAAATAGTGTCTGCTCGTCTGAGAATAGACCAAATGAATGCCCAGAAACAGTCCTACAAGTGTGTGGAACCTTGTGTTTGATTGACTAGACATTTTAAATCAGGGGGGAAAAAACGTCTAGTTTGATTGACTAGACCTTTTAAAATGTAGTTGATCAAAGGTGGTGGGACAGTTGACTATTCATCTGTAAGAAAAATTAAATTGGATCCCCACATGTCACCACACACAAAAATAACTTGATCATTTCCCAGTACAGTGCTTCTAAATGGGAGCTATAAGTACCCAGAACAAAGCTTAGGAAAGTACAGTGCTACGAGATCAAGTCTGATGTCACATTCTCCAACTGGGGTCAATTACCAACCCAGTCTTCAGGAAGTTTTCTATTTTTTAAAACAACTACAGTACTAGAGTTCAAGAAAGGGCCAGGTGTCTTGAGAAGGATCATTATGTAAAAACACCGGCAAAGAGCAGTGAGGAGGAAGAATAAATGCATACTTTAAAGATGGTTCTAAAATTTGACATCGTGCTTTGAGGTAACCTGGATGCAGATGATCATCAGTTCTGCAGTACAGTGTGACACGACCAGTTCATGTGTGAACCAAAGTTCAGCCAAACAACAGAAATAAAACTTCTATTATAAATTGTCAGATCAGACTTTCTCAGCAATGATCTCCTTTTCGAGTTAAAACCCTTAAGTATTTTTCCAAGTGTATCAGAAAGTTTGCTGTGTTTTTGGCAATAGTTCTTCAACTCTAATAAACTAATAGAAATCTTTGTTTGTTTTTGTCTGTTTTGTAAGAACACAAGGACAACTCACAACTCACCAAAGACTTGCAATCTTTGACTTACAATTGATGAGTTTAGAATTACATTAGAAATATATAGGAAATAGAGTCATGGATTTAAATCATTTATTTTGAACTTGGACCGTTAGATTTACCTTTGCTGCTAGGTGAAGTAAAAATAGGATTTCTTGCCAGCCACACACACAAATATTAAGTATTATCTGAAATCCAAGCATTTATATAAGGCTACCTTGTTCCTCAGTCTACCTACCTGAATATTCCGGCAATATTGGTGCAGACATCCTTGTCACTCATGCACTGTTCCATCACCATGCAGAGCTGGGCCAGGGCGCCAATGCTCAGCAACTTACTTCTTGCTAGGGGTGAATCAACCAAGTTTCTCAAAGTAGCAGTCATCTAGGATAAAAGCATGTTTGTACCTTTTTTTTTCTTTTTAAACCGGAAAATATAGCAACACTAATCAGCACAGCACAATTCATCCCATCTGTTTCCTTATATTTGTTATGCATCTCCCACTAGAGAACATGGGCCTAGGCACAAATAGAATAGAATAAAAAATAGAATAAAAAGAAAACCAAGAAATGAATACAAAGAAAGCCAGCATTGGTTCAAAGGTAAAGAATGAAATATTCATGTTAATTATCAATTAGTATACCAAAGCCCCAGATTATAGAAATCATCAGCTGAGTTTGTCATCAGAAATAACATCTTCAGTGACTCTGCAACATGCCACATCAGTTCCACAGATAAGCAATGTCTTGTCCCATAGTCTTATAAGTAACACCAAGGAATGCTGTGGCCAAAGAACATTTAAGACCATTAGTTTCATTCATTCTCTTCTAAGAGGTAAGTATTGATTTTTTTGCAAATTTGTCTTATTTTTGTAAAAAACGTTCAGCAGAGCTATCTACTTTAGCCTTTGTCTAAAGTAGAGAAGAGCCCTGGCCGTTTTGGCTCAGTGGGTGGAGCGTCGGCCTGCAAACTGAAGGGTCCCGGGTTTGATTCTGGTCAAGGGCATGTACCTTGGTTGTGGGCACATCCCTAGTGGGGGGTGTGCAGGAAGCAGCTGTTCAATGTTTCTGTCTCACTGATGTTTCTAACTCTCTATCTCTTTCCCTTCCTCTCTGTAAAAAATCAATAAAACATATTTTTAAAAAAAGTAGAGAAAAAAACAGCTTAGTAAATCCATAAAACATAGTTGTTATCTAATAATTTTAATACGTACTGTGATTTGTCCTTATACTATTGTACAGTCAGGTTACTGGTTAAGAGAGTCAGATCAGGAGTTGTGTGGCCTGGCCAAGTCCCAGCCCACCACTCACTAGCTTGGGTTAGTTAGTTAACCTCTCAGAGCACATTTTTTCTCATCAGTAAAGTGAGGGTGGTAATAATTGCCATGGAGTTGTGAGGATTCAATGAGATGAGGTGTGGGAATGGTGTTGCAGGTGCCAATTACCTAACAACAGCTCAAGAATTCGTCCCTACCTTTGTTGTGAGACTTCACATCCAAAATGCAGAAGAGAGATCCCTGGTCTCAGAGTCAAGTGATGGAGATTCAAGTCCCAAATCTCCTCCTAGTTACATGATGGAGGCACTCCTCTTTCTCTTGTCACATCAAATAGTCATCTGATCTATCTCTTCTCTCCATCACCAGGTTGCTGGTTCAGTTTAAGCCACTTCATCTCTTTCCCAAAATCTACAGCTCACTGATCAGGCTCCTTCCCATCTCTGCCTTTTCAGGTTCATCTCCCCACAGTGTCTCCCAGAGGCAGCATCTCCAGAGCCAACCTTCCCTGTTCACAGACCTCCTCTGACTTCTGGTGGCCTATTGGTCAAAGCCCATGTCCTAAAGACGCTTCAATCGCTCCAGGTCTATCATCACCATCTCCTCTTCCTCCTCCTCCTCCTCC